>JABSTR010002731.1:0-39045 GCA_013339765.2 Haemaphysalis longicornis | reverse complement strand
CGAATTACACAGATCGATGAAGACGAAACAGTGTCAGTTGAGGCAACCAACTTAATGAAACCAGGGACCATCAGCCCAATAGGAGAGTAGATTTATGAAGCAAACGTGCCAAGTTTTTTAAAAATCGCGGGCGATTTAAAGCCCGACCAGAGTAGCCAGTATTGAGGAGCAGCGACAGGTAGACCGAATAACCCGCTCGCGGCTAAAGCGCTTTCTAAGACGCAAGTAACTCTCACGATTATAAATGTTGTGGTGGAGCGATAGAACGGATCATTTTGCTGGAACTCTAGACTGTCAAGTGACGCTGAATCTTTGTTCCTAGCAAGAAGCCACTGTCTGCCACTACTAGGCTGCGTACCTTTACTCTGTCTCGGAATACCCAAGTTACGAACTCTTCACCGAATTTATGTTTTTTAAGCAGGCGAGGCGCGAACGATCATCGCCGCGGGCACTTACGGCTCTGCGGAAACAGCACATATTTGGAGACATAGCTTACATATTTCCGTGAAGCTCTCTGCATTTGCGCTTGAGCGAGTCGGCATCGCGGTTTCGTATTCTGAAAAGAAGAGTGAAAAAGTTATTTACAGAAGGAATTTATATTTAAGAGAAAATATGCGTATATAAAACCAGGTTAGCTAGGAGCCATGCAATAAGTTTATCGGCGTGGGTGGAACGGAGAACACACGCCCTTTTTCACTTGTATTGTTCTTTGTGAAAGCTTGAATACATAAACGTAGATACAGGTTTACAGAATGCTTTACCGTATAACAGCGGTTTACACTAGAATTCAATTGCAGAAGGCAACATTAAATCTGTTGTGAACCGAATGAAATATAGGTCAGCATCAAATGTTTTTTCAAAAAGAAATGTAATCCCTTTAACCGCGTCTACGGTTGTAGATATGAGCAAAAGAATGCTTCTCAACCAGCGGCGTAGCCGAAAATATCTTTTTGGTTAAAGGGTGCTTCTAGCTTGCGGAAAAAATCGGAAGAAGGAGAGCCTGCGTACAAAGAATCTCACTCTTCTTTTGCAACAAAGCGGAACAGCTGTTTCATTCATTCTAATAGCTACCGAAAAAAAAACCGGTGGATGTAGGACCCCAGGTAATTGATTTTTAAGGGTGGTGTTATCTCAAACAGCCAAAAATAAAACTCTAGTACAAAAAAGAACTCATATGTACAATACAATCCTAAACAGATACCTGAACCACAAAGATAAATGCTCACTATTTCAAATTCACAGTTAAAACCTTTCCCGCAAACTTTATTAAATGGGTTTAAGCAAAACTACAAAAACTACAAAAACTCCCTTAGCCATCTATGTTTGTCGCGGTTCGCAGCGCTTATATATTTTTGAATAGCGCCGTGCCATCTTTTCCACGCGGGAAAATTTTCCAGGGGTAAAAATTACATCGTACCGGTGTACCGACTGCCGTTAGACGGAGTAACAAGACCCGTCGATTAGAGGCACCTGACAGACAATGTCCGACTTGTATCCGTCGCAAAGGGCCAGCGTTCCGATGACAGCTCCCACATCCCTGTTACTTTTGTGTTTAAAGACGATAGTCTTCTGGGGTACCTAAACGCAGAAATTTTGGTCTGCCTGTCTGTCTGTGACTCGATTCCGCCACCCGGACAACATGAAACTGATACTGTGCAATAGTTAATACTTACAGTCACTCTAAACGTCTAAGTCCGGGTTCAGTGTTCATACTTGTCAAGATTGTTGAACAAGAACAAGACAATATGCAAATATCAGGCAGAAAATCAATACATAAGTGGTATTTGCAGCATACTTTTATCAAAAAAGTAATGGATGCCTGGTGTTTGCAATAGCAAATGAAATACTAAATCAGGTAGAAAACCGTTGCCTGCTATTGCCAGGGCTACCTCCTGGGGGAATTTTGTAAACCGAAGCCCAACATATCGCGCCGCTTTAACTCTGGACGGTAATCTGATACGAGACCGTGTTAGCATGCATGCTGGGGATTTCAACTGTCAGCACAAGTTTTTCTTGTGAAACGGGCCGCGTGAGAGCGCACACACCTCGGCTTTCGCCCCGCAGCACGTGTCCTCGTGCTCTTTAGTAGAGCAACCAAAAGTAAGTGAAGAGCTGTGAGCTTAGCTTTCCTGAAATGTGGAGCGGCAGCACGGCCGTGAAGGTAGGCGATACCCTTCCGTGTATGCAACATCACTTGTCCCAACGATTCGGCATGTTGTTCTAATTTCTCACCATAATCGTTCCTTCAAATTTTTGAACTTTCCTCCACTTTAAGTTTCTTTTCAGCTCACTTAGGCTTAAAGGTCTGCCATTACTGCTGCAAAATTTTCGGGGAGTCAGACCTCCAGAAACGTGTGCACAAGCACCTCCAGCAGCAACAACTTCTGTTCCGCAGCCATCGAAGGTTCGCACAAAACCGTTTTTTTATGGTGATGGAGGGCAAGAAATTTAAACTTTTTAATGTCTCCTTCCAACAATAAACCATCGCGTAATTATTACATGAGTGCGCTCACTCAAATAGCTGTGACACACTCAACTCTCCATCAAAACGCACAGCCGCTTGAAAGGAACAGTTGGGAATGAACCTCTTGAAAGCAACACATCTTGAGACGAACCGTGAAAAGCAACGCAGTGGCAGCTGTGGCAGTCTCACCGAATCTGCTTAGCTTGCGAAAAGGAGACAAAAAGTGGCGATCAAATTCAACGCCAGCCGGCGCAGAGGGATCGGCGACGACTAAAAGAAGCAAAACAGGCAAAAAAGAAATGTCTTCTTCTGAGACGGTCAAGTTTGGGGGGAAACCCTATCTCCAAAGGTGGTCCTGCTGCTGACAAGCCTCTTGAAGCCTAGATAGTATTGACGAGCGGAGGTTTGGTTTCCAATAGGTGAAATTGGATAGCGCGCGCCGAAAAGGCGATGCCAAAATTTAAGAGCGCGTGACGCGCCATATTCCTCAGTGTTTGGGATTCCTCAAAAGGTTAGAAGCAATGACACCGGCGGGGAGCGGCACGACCAGTTTACGAGGCGAAATGCACCTCTTCATCTTGGAGAGCACGATGAAGGATGCTTTCGAGTCCCGAGGCTAGCGAACGGGTGCTTTGTAAATAAATGTGTGCTATGATACGGTAATAAGGCAGCGCTAGCAGAAGGGATGAAGCAAACAGAAACAAACCAACCTGAGGAAGATTAGGGTATACGCAGACAGTGTTTGGCTGTAATTAAAGCTTAGGTTAGAAAGTTCCACCGGGACGCACGAGTCAGAAGCTACGCAATTTTAGACCCCGCACTGTTTAGGTTAGCACAATGCAACCACATTCAGTCGTAAATTGAGGGAAAAGACTGTCGCGGGATGCTCCATTCTTCTGGGATGCCCGAGTCATTTGGAGCTCTTCCTGTTCGTTCTCGCGCTTTGTCCCCACTGATTAGGTGGCACGAGTGAAAGAGCTTCGTTAAGACATTTGCACATCGTTGGCCGCCGTTGGCGAGGACGGCGATACACTGCTTTGTTGAGCCGGAACCAGTTTGGCCTTGGCGCTAATAACAAAAGCAGAAGAGCGAGCATCTCGTGCGTGATTCGCTAACAAAGTGTACAGTTTCTACGGGAATTGTAACAGTCGGAAGGCCATTTCTCGCCTACGTTAACCACTGTTAGCTGGTAAATTGACATTGTTGAGGCCGCCACAGTGCACGCTGGGAAAGTCCCCATGAAATGTTTTTTTCAGCAACGCAATTACCTCTGGCGGGATTTCGACAACAACAGTTCTGTTACCCTGGCAAATCCAAACGTGAAACGGAGATATGGAGCTTTGAAAAATAAGCCACTTTTCGTAAAGCGTGAACGTAAGTTGACTTGCCCGGCGCTTGTTATGCCTCCATATCTTGACACATCAAGATAAAATCGCTGAGAGTCAAGTACCTTGAATGCATTGTAGCAATGTAGAAACGTAATATAGCGCATGCGCAGTGCGTGGTCGGCTGAGGTGTGTCTTCTGCTTTGTACATACTAAAATGTTTACCCCTTAATACTTTACAAAGGTGTAATTTGGTTGTGAGGAAGGTACTGCAGATGGAATGATACCCATTATATTGAAGTTCCAGCATGTTTATCGGCAATGATGCCGCGCTACCCTCAAGGGTTAGCAGTAAGGGTTGTAACATGGTGAACATAAAGTTTTTGAAAGGTGTTGAAAGGTGTAGATTGGATTATAAGTAGGCGAGTTATTTTGGCCATGGTACGGGATATAATGTTTAATCATAAAATTACGGCGGTAATCAAGCCCGGTACTATCATTGAAAAATTTTCGAAACCATTATTTTAATTTGTATATCTAGCAGTTACTTAGCGTTAACAATTTTTATTTTTGCAAAGACATGCCTTCTGTGGTATATCATCGTCTTCTGCTGGCTATAAAAACAAACTTAGCAGGCACCGGCTAAGGTAACGAAAGTATATACTGGTACTTCGTCTGCTTCCGACTGTTTGCTTTGTTTTCCTGGCATTCTCACGTAGCAAAGAACTATGCGATGTTGCTTCAGCGAATGAAGCTTATGGGAGTTAACTTGTGCACAGAAATGATTAGAAAAAAGTTGTTCAAACATCGCAAAAGAAGTTATAAAAGTGGCGCGTGCAGTCAGAAGCGCAAGTGTTCATCTAGTTCTCCTTCCGTCTGAGGCGCTTTGACTTTATTTTGCATGACGAGTACAGTCTAGCGTGGTTCAGTCGCCAGAGGCGGCGTTTTCCGTTCATGCTAATATGTCCGAGCGCCCTCCTTTACACAAATGCGCAATTATACAAAACGTTAGACGCCTTCTCTTTTAAGCAAAATTGCAGGCCGCGCATAACGACAGAAGGGCCAATGACCGCTCGGCTTGAAATGCGCATTAGAGAGCTGGGGAAGGCCTCGTGCTGGTAACAAATGCAGACAAGTAATCCCAAAGCATAGAGGCTCTCTTTTGTGTCTTTCGGGTGTATAGGGTATAGGCGGCTGTTTTTCTTAGTGATCACTCCGTTCTTATGAGAAAAGCGTTTCCCAGTATAAACTTGAAGGGAATTTAACAAACCTTGTTGGAGGGGTATTCCTTAAAAATTTACGAAAGACGGCTTCAGGACAAGCGACTTCCTTAAAATAATGTTTCAGCCGCAAAAAACGAAAGACGCACGTAAAACACCAGAAAAAAACAGGACAAGCGCTAACTTAAATAATGTATCAGGAAAAGCAAAACGCATAATCCTGCACTAGCTTCAAATTAATCAGCCCAGCTCCCCGCTGGTTGCGCCGGTAAATAAATCAAACAAGTGGACATTAAAGTAACTGGAGCATGCGCAGCATGTGCACAGTAGGCTATCACAAGTACGCATATGTGCCAATCAACTGAAGCGCTCGAAAAAAGATTTCCCTGAGTAAGAAGGACCACCGACGTATCACTGAAACAATTATCGCTTTTTGCTTGATATCAAATGCTTCCAACAGTTCCCGTGCCGTCGCATCTCTGCTGCTACCCAGAATATTAATCTCCCACAGAAGTGGCTCACACTTCAGGAATCGCAATGCGTGGGCAAATGCGCAATTGCCCGCGCATCCGTGCCGGCTCGCATTCTGCTGCTACTTCAATATTAATCGTCCAGTTTTTAGAAGTGCTCACACTTCGCGCAATGCGTGGGCGATGCGCAATTCCCGCTTATTGTATGCGCTTGCTCCAGTTATGGTAGAGTTTAGTCGGCGGCGATTAAAGATCATTTGAAAGTTAGTACTTGTCCTCCTCTTTCTTGTGTGTTCGGAGGTTTTTTGCAGCGTTGAAATAAGCGCACTACAGTCCTGAGGGTTGAAGCATAGCTTGATATTTGTGGGTTTGCTGAAGAGAGTTTCACTTTAAGCGTTACCCTTTAGGAGTAACGAGTAGGACGCACGGTTGTGGTTTTCTGCCAGTCGTTAAAGATTTGTACCAGCATTCGCCCATGTTGCTGTCAAAATTAACAGTGAATTGGTTTAGAACCGGCCGCTTAAGCCCAGCTTAAGAGTAACGACCTGAATACACGTCGGCGGCCATTTTGGTGCCTGAGTCTAGGATGGCCAGCTTTATTCGCCCTATTGCTGTCAAAATTAACAGGCGGAATTGGTTCGAGGGCCACTTGGCAACCATGACAGCGGTGTTTTACTATACTTTTTCGAGGATTTTGAGACAGCGTGCGGGTGCGACAGGGCAGGTTTGATTACGCTAGCCTAACTTATTTAGTGGCTCTAGCTCACACTAGAGCCATAAATAAGCTACGCTTTTTAGTGGCTGTAGGTTACGCTAGGCCAGTCGTTCTTTTTCCGACGGGAAGCGAAGCAGGCGGTTTCCACCTTCCAGCCGGTTTAAACAGTCCAGTACAGAGCAGCACGGCATTGCTACTGTGTGTGTTTGTAGCGGGGGGGGGGGGGGGGGGGGGGTGGGGGGGGGGGGGGGGACTAAATATCACTCTCAACGTGTCCGCACTTCCACACTGAGCTCCGAAAAGCACGATTTATCGATGAGGGCACGCACGGGGCAACACAGACGCACGAAAAGTCCGCGCCCACGGGCGTTCTGGCGTCACCTGACGCGCTTAGACCAATGGCCGCTCTCGGCGGCATACAACAATGACAGAAAAGATTGCCGATACCCTGCAACCTAATCTAGTGGCTCTAGGTTTCACCTGAACCACTTTTTGTCACGTGCATGTCAAAAGAGAAAGAAAGAAAACCCTTTAAGTGATGAGGCGAGTTCAGCTATTCTAGGCCCCGAATTTGCTAGGCCAGATAAGGGTGAATGAAGGTGATATGAAATGATTTCTTACATAGACGCAACTGTTCCTACAAACAAAAAGGACGCAAAAGCCACGCATACAATCAGGCGAAACAGACCGTTGACCGGGTGTTTACGGAGCGCTGGTAAGTCCTGTGTATCGAAGAAACGTTAGAATGTTAGGAGCGGCTTGTTTGGGCAATGTGCTATTCCTGCGTTATCCACGGTCCAGGATCTTCCTGTAAAGGTTGGCGGGTAGAGCTGCGTTGTGAGATACCTTAGCGGTGTGCATTTCACGTTTGTAGTGAGGACACAAGTGGCGAATGTGCTTACGGTCCTCAAGAACCACACAGATTCTCCTAAGGGGGAAGGAAGTTTTTGAAAGCTTGAAAAGAACGAACGCCCTTCGATTAAGAGAAAGATGGTTAAATGGCGAGGCTTTCTGCCATGCAAACTTAGTGAAGGCCAAAGTCCAAGATACAAACTCCTTTCCCAAAGATGCAAATAATCCTTGCCCATGTCTTAGCACATTGAATGTCCACTTAGAAAGTGTTGCTATACGGCAATCAGGGCATTGAGTTCGGTGATCATTTACTGCGTTTTGCGAGCAAGCTTAGCAATGATTTATTAGCGGGTTTACAAGAACAACGTTCCTATTGGAAATGATGCATCCGTCACCGAGCCGTATGCAAATATTTGGTCTGGATCTGGACAGGTAGAGGTGAAGTGCTGAATTGTGAAAACCTTGTGAGCAGGCGGAGGGAACTTGGCTTTGCTCTTGATACGGGCGTTTTAGTACATATTTTTAAAATAAAAATGTCGAGTCAGTTGAAATACTTTGGTAGTCTGTAAAACACGTACAACGTACGTACGAACGCACTACCCACACTGGCTAAGCATTATTTGAGCGTCGTTTTGAAATTTGGGTTACTTGCATGTATCGCGTAGAAATACTAATTGCGGGTCAGACTAGACTGTTTTCGAGACAAAGTGTTGTGTTACGTATTTTAAATCCCAAGGGATATAATGGGGCAAGCTACTGGCGATGGCGTGTCCTCAAGCGCGGATGAATTGTTTGTTGTAAGCGCCGGGAAATGAGAAGTGCGGTGGGATTCTCAATTTCGCCTATTTCAGATTTGCTTCAAGTTGCCCATTTCGAACGAGCCTTGACTGGCTGAAAGTAGACGATCAGAGGTAACGCAGCACAAGCAAGAGCGGCGTCGGTTTCTGTGTACGTCATTGGTGAGGGGTCTCGCAAATGCATTTAGGTTACGACTGAAAATGACGAAAAATGGATATTTGAATATTCTGCCCCTGCTTTTCGTTTTGCGGCTGAGAATAAAGACATTAAAATATATGCCCGCACGCCTAAAGCCTTGTACGATATTCCGTAATTTCGTCTGATCTAACTAGACATAACGCCTTTGCCGAAGGTTTCTAGGAATATAAGTCTGGTTCTACCAATAAGCCGAACCTTGCTAAAAAACGTTCACAAACTGGGAAAAAATATCGGGTAAAACACAAAGCAGGGTGTTTTTTCTAAAATGGAAGATTGAGTGACCTGGCTACATTTTTATAAGAAACGAACAGCGCTACTTCGACGAAACGCAAGAAGGAGAGAGCAAAGCGGAAGAACGCTGTGCGTATTTGTTCTCTCCCTCGTGTATTTTTTCGCTGTTCCATTTAGTTTTCAGAAAGCCAATCATTAACTTGATTTTCGGGCATTTTTCTTTTTAAAAAACTTCGCTTGAAATAGTGAAGCTTAAATATCGCCAGCAGGAGAGAGATTCGCATTTGAAAAGCTCCATAGCATCGACGTCGATAAGAATCAAGTGTAAAGATGCCACGTAAAGATGCCAAGGGAAAAAGCTCTGAAGACCAACGGCCTCTTATATCTACAAAAGAGACCCCTCCAATCTCCTGGGAAAGCAGCTGAAGGCGACGTAAAAGAACGTAATGTTTGTTAGCTCGAAAAGAAGCGATGTGGCAAGCGTTATCGACAAGAGAGTCAATAGGCCTCTGGGGCGAGCTAGCATTCACGCACATGCGCCTTTGTGTCGCGACAGAAAAGCTTTTAGCCTGGACACCGCCATCGATTGCTCTTTCAAACCCGCCTTCTATTGTGAGGCGTATATACCTAGTTGCTAAAATGTTTGCTTTGCTTTCAAAGCTCACGCCTACCACCCAATCATCCCAGTTCTCACTTAGAGGTAGAGCGTTTACCTTCTGCTGCCCACTTTTGCTTCTGACATTTTCTATTCTTCTAGAAAGAGTTTTGTTTATTCATTCTTTCATCTTGCATTCCTGTTTCTGGCAGGATACGGTTTCGTGTTGATAGCCGAACTGTATCAAGATTGTTGTATTGAAGAGGTTTGCGAGGTGCCGGTGTTTTGCTCTTTTAAGTCGAACAATGTGATTGAAACGGCGAGGTGTTATTCGCACTACAATATTTCTCCATTGAAGCGAGGTATTTTTGTTTCACTGATGCAGGGTATGCTTTATAAAAATGTTTGGACAGCTACGATATGCACAAGACACTCTTCTTACTACTCGCCCTATGTAACTCAGCGACATCCGAGATGTGTGCGACGTGATTTCACGGCATACCACCATTTCTAACTATGATTTCGGGCTTTTATATAATTCATATGGTTGCGGTATGTACATGCATATGATATTGTTACGAGACGACGAAGGAACGAGCTGCGGAACATAATGTCGTCGTTCCAGCCCGCGACAAGGAAGAAGCTGGCTTTGTGGGTGCAGCTTGCGCGGGCTCTCTCATGGCCGACATCTTGCAAAATGTGTAAATACATTGCTGATATATTGAATCGTTAATTTCTTGCGTGCTGCCGCGACATAACATATCGTTCCGAGGCTTGCCTATGGCAAATACTTGGAAATACGCCTTCATTCCTTCATCTTACCCGTAACAATATTATTTGGGCTGAAGATAGGGTGCCAGAATGGGTTATGGACGCCGCAACCACACCAGCCAGAACATGGTGAGTAATTAACATGGCTTGTCAGGCCACAATTTCTTCGTCGTGTTGAAAGGCAAAACCAGAAAATCTGCCTGTATAGCCACTCCTTGTATTGTAAACTTAAACCTGCCCGCAGGGAATTGTTCTAAACCATCCCGCAAATGGTCTGAAACGTGTTGTTAGTAAATGACACTGCGAGACCCGCACCAGATTAGGCCCCCTGACTACAGCATCAGCTCAGTACACTTTACTTACACTGACATACCGAAATACTAGAGAACCAATAGAAACGATATCCAGAACCGCACAAACAACTCGACGTAGCATGGAAACAAATCCAAACGAAGGTATATGCCAATTTGTACCTTTCGCGGAATTACAGGTGCAAATACGTATGTGTGTTCAAGGTCCGAAAACGTGTTCACACTATTCCATGACACGGGGGGTGGTACCATATCACCACTAACACACTTCATACAATATCCAAGTGCAGCCTCGTGGGAGCAGGGGCTGAATAGCCCGAACGTACAGGAACAACGTGCTCTGGTACAGCGTGTCAAGCAGGCGGCGCAATGCAGCATCGACCTAGAGTTAGGGCCCCACCACCATCAACAGGGCACATCAGCCTGCTCTGAGAACGCCGCAAACGAAATAGCGAATACACAATTAAATTCGTATAATGATTGTGGTAATGACTGCATAAACAATGGATTCCGTCTCGCACCATCTGAACGTTTGACAGACTGCACCTGCGTGTTCTTTTTATCGGACTTTTACTAGCAACATATTGGGCTTTAGTGGGGCTCTTTTTCTTATCGTGTTCTTGTCTAAGTTTGCGCCTAATTTTTCGTAATAGCCTACGATTCAGAGTGGCCTAGTTTTAGAAGAACATGGCGAAAAGCAAGTTTTACGAAGAACTTCAGGATG
The DNA here is from genome assembly GCA_013339765.2 of Haemaphysalis longicornis. Lineage (NCBI taxonomy): Eukaryota > Metazoa > Arthropoda > Arachnida > Ixodida > Ixodidae > Haemaphysalis > Haemaphysalis longicornis. The sequence continues at coordinate 28,371 of JABSTR010002731.1, read as the reverse complement.
ATGCCTCCGCTACAGACCACAATATTTCGGCAAGAAATAGCGGTGAGAAACCCCCCACGATGGGGTTACTTCTAAGCTCCAGAACATATCCTTACTCAATCCTGTCAATTTACAGGCAGTGAGACACATTTTACATATATTGATAAAAGAAACACACATGCTATCAGTATTGCGAGTTGATTACCGACGGCGCTGAACTCTCTGACCGAAGACCTAGTAAGTGCGGACCACGTAGATGTGGAAGACTGGAGAGGAGGGAACGCTGCTAGGGCGAGCGAATTCGTTCTAAACCATCCCGAAAAACAAACGTTTGCTGACGTCTCCAAAGAACTCACAGATCTTTGTTAGAACTTTGCATAGGATACATGTGGCTACGTAGGGCGCCCGGCAGGACTTACAAGCCGCATAGGCGGAGGCACGCCTGCAGAGGTGACGTCATGGCGCGCGGCGTCACCGCTTCGCTTTTCAGAACACTCTGCCCAAAATTCGCGGCGTTATCTCTCGCGTGCTCTCCTCCTTTTTTGCCAGCTACGGGCGTTCGCGTCCTCAAGTAGGGATCACCGATGAGCTCCCGCTATACTCGCCTAGTTAACGAAGCCGGTTGACGCCTGTTCGAGCTCGTGCTAACGCGGTTCCTTCTGTGAGAGATGTGAAATCCTGCCGACAAACCGATCTGAGCCTGCCAGTCATGGAGAACGTTCAGCTCAAGTTGGGAAATCCATGCGAGGTGCAACAGCCGGGTCTCCGACGAAGGGAGAGGGGCCGCTAGCTCTGCTGTTTTCCAGCCTTGCACCACTAGTGCAAGCTGCCCCAATTTTTAATTCTGAACGTAAAAATCTAGCACCATTGAATTTTTAATAAACAAAACTGAAAATATTGTGTATGTATAGGTATTATTTTCGTATAAAAATATCATACATGTATAGTCAGATGTGCCTTCTGTTTCGTTTTTGCTTGACAATGTTGGCAAGTATGAATATTGCCACGTAATTTATTATCGTAGAAATTTTTTGCCTATAAAAACACCTTGTTAAAAATTTATGTGAACTTTCCGCCGGAAGGCTGATACAAGGAACAGGCGCAGGCTACGGGGCGTAGTAGTTTCTTTAGACCAAGAAAAAGTGTTTGGTCGCCTCCAACATGACTACCTATTTGGCACACCTAAAGCGCTCGGATTTCCAGCATGTTTCGTATATCGGTTTTGTAGCATGTACAACGGTATGAAGAGCACTCTCTTTCTAGATGGCTAAAGAGTGGAAAACCTTCGGTTACCCGTGGCCTGCGTCAACGATGTTCGTTATCGCCTGTTATATTTGTTGTTTCCTAGAGCCTCTTTGCAGGCGGTATTCAGGCGTACAATTTTGAATGGCCTTCCCCTTCATGATAGTTAGACGGTAAGAGCCGCAGCTTAAGCTGATGATGTAACGCTATACGTTCCCAATGACATTAGGTGGCGAGATGCCTTAAATATTTCGCATGAGCATGGCAACTTGCCTAGAGCACTGTTGAATTTGTTGAACTGCGAGTTCCTGTCCACAGGCTCCTCTAATACCTTTATATCCGATTCTTTCCCCATTCAGCCGTGGTTTAAAATATATACTCTTGAAATAGAACTCAACAACTTTGTGGTAGAGACATCTAGAATTCAAATGACATGTAGAAACCGATTCTGGCCGAAATTTTCCGCGACATCCAGAACGAGCCGAGTATTGATTTTTCATTATTGTAGAGCCGTTATTACTACAGTCGGTATTTTGTGGGAATTTATCGCATGCATTCCAGGCTACCCGACCACCATTAAAAGCGTTATTTGGCGTCCAATATTCTGTATGTTTCTATTTTTGGGAAGGAAGCACAGCATTGGTCTATCGGACAGTCCGTAAACAACTGGAAATTCCGTGGGCTCTCTTTCCCCTCAGGTTCTGTCGTTTGTTCAGTGCTTTCGGTGCGGTGTTTGCTGAGCATACTTCAAGGCGAGGCTTGTTCCGCACGTGTTTAGGCAAAGTATATCATCGGTATACAGCTGCATGTATTCATGCCCGGGGTAGCTCTGAACCACGGTCCAGAGTTTGAATGGACGCCATCTTTCTGTAATTTATGGGTAGCATTTTATGTGCACTTGTCGTCGGTTTGCCCCCGAACAAATAGTTTGGAAGACCGCGTAGTTGATATCATGGCCTCTGTTTTACTTCCATTGGTTCCCCTTTTTCGTAAAAACAGAATGAGCAAGGCAAGTAGGTGCGCGTTGCCGTTTTTCTTCTTACCTGGTCACTTATGAAATTTCATGCGGCAGATGGAGCGGGGTGCTCACGCAACACGTGGAAGACTCCAGAACTGAGGTTTTACGCGCAGCTCAGTGTTCCATAACTGCTCTTTCCTAGGAACTAACAAACCTGTTTTCCAACAATGCACCGTGGCACGGCCATTCTGGCGCGTCGTGCGCCGTGGATTTCGATACCAATGAATCGGGCGATACATGAGCATTCTGTCCTGGAGACCGCTTTGCGGTTCTGCTCACAGCGACGACTGCTTGCGAGTTGTGGCGAAACCACTGCGAAGCGGTAGCGGGTGGCCACCGTCGTCGGGGTGTGTGGATTATTTTAAGGCACATGCGACGGAAAGTTCTGTTTAATTTGTCAGAAGAGCTTTTCTTTTTTGGAGAAGAGGAGTTTTTCAGCCAGTGGTCATACGCTTTTGTTTCTCTACAGGAAAGGCGAGTAGACATAACATTCCAACCAGTGTGGAAGCTGATTACCGTTTTTAACACATATTCAAAATTTTATTGTATATTGCTATTCATGTGGTTGTATTGTTAGACAATTGCATTCCCCCTACGCCACATAATTTACTTCATTTTGCTGACCATTGTCAGCGTCTGTATACACCTGCAGGAGTTTCATTTCATTTCATTTCATTTATTTTACCCTCAAGGCCAGAGGCATTGCAGAGGGGAGTGGGGTTACAAACACAAAAGACAAGATCATACAATGCAGCAAAAAGATTTATTTATTTATTTATTTATTATTTATTTATTTATTTATTTATTTATTTATTTTATTTATGTTTTTATTTATTTATTTATTTATTATTTACAAATACAAGACACCAAGATGGAGCGCAAGTAGGAATTGTGATAGTAGATTCTACGACATAAAAAAGATGAAAATACTGACAATGATAGGTGAGCTGAGGCAAATGCAAAGTATTTTTCATGGATGTTACATGGGATTCTCTACTGTAATTGCCTGAAATAAATCGGGCGGTGTTGTTTGCACAAGTTCGAGAGATTTGATTCAAATTTCAGTGCCACGATTCCATATACTGGCGCAGCGTATTATAATTTAGATATTACCAAGGATGTCTACAAAAGTGTCTGAAGGGAAATAGGAGCAGATGAAAAATTACGGCGAAGGTATCCGAGTATCCTAGCATGCGGTTGGCGTTGTTAATTATTTGTTCCATATGTAATCAACATGAAAGCGATGAAGTTATGTGAACCCCTAAGCAGCGATATGACGTTACGGCTTCGAGCGGTACATTGTTGAGATGATAAAGGGCTGGAGAATAAGAAATACGTGAGACACCCACAACTTTACATTTAGTATTGTGTAGTTCCATGTGCCACTTCCTACACCATGCGGTTGCCGCGTCAATATCATTCTGAAGCATGTTAGTGTCGTTATCGTTAATTATTTCGCGAAAAATAACGCAATCATCAGCAAATAGGTTAATACTAAACGAAATACAATCAGGAAAATTGTTTATACAAATTAAAAAGAGAAGGGGGCCTCATACCCAGCCTTGCGGAACGCCAGAGTGAAAAGGGCTAGGAGGTGATTCTTGGTCATTACACGTTACGTACTGTGAGCGGTTCAGAAGAAATTGTTCTATGCACAAAGAAATGTTACTGTCTATGTTGAGTAGGCTAAGTTTGAAGAGACAGGATTTATGGCATACTTTATTAAAAGCTTTCGAAAATTCAAGAAAAAGGCAATCTGCGCATCAACCGCGGTCAAGAATGATATTGAGTTTATAAGTCAAACAAAGTAACTGCGTTTCACTAGAGAAAGTCTTCCTGAAACCATGCTGATAAGGGGAAAAAAAGGAATTTGTTTCAAAAAAAGTTACTGAGTGGGAGTACAAGATATGTTCTAAGATTTTACATGGATGCTAGTTAACGATATGGGTCGGTAATTGTTAGGCGAGTCTTTTTACCCGGACTTATGGATGGGCACCACCTTCCCAACCTTCCAGTCAGCAGAGACCGTATAGTTGTCGAGTGACTGCGGAAAAATATGAACCAAAATACCCGAGGAATGCAGTACAGTGTTCTTAAGAAATCTTGCATTGATAAAGTCGGAGCCGCGATTTGAGGACACTTTCAATGATTCAATAATTTTGGCAACACCTTGTGGATCAATTATGACAGGGTTCATTGGCGGATACTGATATTCGGTACCCGCCAATGAACCTGGGTACTGATATTCGGTACTGATATTCGGTACTGGAATCGAGAAGCTGTATATGTAACGCTTTTGGGGATTAATAACGCGCCAAAACTTTTAGGATCGTCAGTAAGGATAAAGGGCAATGTGTGTTGAAGATAATTATTTTTGAACGTTTTTACTCGTCGACGTAGGCGTTGTTAGCGAGTTTATAAGAAGCCCATCGCTGGTCGGAAGGAAAGGGCTTAGCTGTCTTCAAAGAACGTTCCTTACAATTAGATAACCCTTTAAGGTGGGTGTTGAACCATGGTGCATTTGGGTAAGAACGGAAACTGCGCAAGGAAATGTATTTGGTTTATCAGCTCGTGTAGTTTATATTTAAAAGCTTTTCCAATTCGTTTCAATCGTTCTTTCGTCAAAGTGCTCTAAGAAAGGGCCAAAAAACCGGAAAGTTCGCCGTTAGTAATGTCAAAATGTGCATTACGGGTTAGTAGTCAGGAGTAGGTCAAGGGTGTTAGCGACTGCATTTGGAACTCGTGTTGGCTTGAGAATTAGTTGTGACAACGAAAATAAACAGTACACCTCTAAAAATTCGGTACATTGAGTAGAGGACGAGATGCATTTCGGAGGTACAACAGTCCATGCAATTGACGAAAAATTGAAATCGCCGAATACAAATACCGAAGGATTGGGGTGTCGTGTTGGTAACAAAAATTGAGGGCATCGTGCAATTCGGAAACAAAAATCCTAGGGGGGTAACAGGGGAAGGCGATAACAGACCCCAAAGGTGCACGTGTGATACCCAATTTCTACACATCCCTAGACAGCTTCAAGCTCAGACTGAGCATGAACGACACGTGATGGTATAGATTTCCTGTTTGCGAAGCAGTAGACCACTGCACTGACGCAAAGTCGGTCGCGTCGATAAATATCAAAAGTTGACTCATTCAAGAACATTTGTGTTCATTAACATTTGAATGAAACCATGTTTCTGGTAATGATCTGTCTTCGTTACACGTATAAATAGCACAGGTAAGAGGTTCACGCTTGCTAATGACACTTCGCGTGTTCACAATAAGTATGGAAAAATTTGAGGCTGGTGAAACAAGACCATCTCCCCTCTCGACTTCCTATGCTGAGGACTTGCGTGGTGCTGGCGCTGAGGCGCTGGCAGACCGATTATCTGCGGCTTTCACGACACCTGCTCATGCTCATTGTAGAGCAGCTGTACATGAATGTTCCGTGTCCTGCGTTTGTATTCAACGTTACGTCTGCATTGTCAAAGAAAGGTTTCTAAGAGACAGATAGACAGCAGGACACACCAAAATTTCTGGTTTAAATATCCCATGAAATGGCCTATCTTTTTTTCAAAACTCCCAGGTGCCCTTATCTATCGCTTAAGATACGCGTAAGCGATAGCCTTTACATGTATACACTGCCAGGCCTCAATCGAGCGGAGGAGGTAAAAACGTGTGTGTTTTGTGACAGGAGTACACGGAAAAATCTGTCGTTCAAGAGTCTTTCAAGTTGAACACGGCCCTGCCAGTGTTCCCTGGCCGAGAGCAGGCGACTGCACGCCACCGCTGAATAATGTCCATCCAAGGCTTCCTTCTGCAGCGTATAAAATGCCGATTTTATACGGCAACTGATTGGGTTTTCTGTTTTGAAGGGCAGCGCTGTTATTACAAGTCTTGGCGTCATGATATGTGCTTTATAATAAATTATCTTTTCACATGCTATAATTCAGTGCACAGTGGCTGAAACGTTTCGGTTAATAGTGGGCAAAGCATACAGACAAACCCGTATCTCGAGGAGCTGCTCGAGAAGCGCACTAGCAGTACTAATCATAACGATTTTAGTTTTTCGCGGCCTCGGCAGCCTCTTTTCTGATGGAGGCGAAAAGCAAAAACGCCCGTGTGTTCGAGATTTCGGCGCACGTAAAAGATCCCCAGGTGGTCAAAATTATTCCGGAGCCCTACGCTACTGCGCGCCTCAAGGCCTGTCCAGCGTCGGTGCTTTAAACCCTATACAGTCAATCAAATGAGTGTCTTGCGCGCTATGGATAAATGGCATAACGCCGTCAAATAGGCACGTCCCCAGCGTAATCAGTGGAACATGCTGATTCGGGTGCACGCAGTGATAACCGGAAGCCTAAAAGTAGAGCTCTTGTTCGTCGGGAAGGACGAGTTCCTGAGAAAACGGTCTTGGCCCATTATCGAGGCCCAAAATGGGCGAGTGCACCTAAGCTGCACACCAATACATGGCTTGCGCTTCACCAAAAGATGAGTTTTGAAAACAATACTAAGGTTTAAACCTCGGTAGTGCAAGGTTCTTATGACAAAAGGTAATATAAAAACTGGCGAAGCCTGCACTAAGTCGCGCAAGGCTTGAGTGATATCGAAGCGGCAAGATTTATTTATACGTCAACGCTGAACGACACGAGACCACGCATTGCACTAGGTTTGAAATTGTTTATTGACGTATTCTGTCGTTCCTTTCCTTTGCGACGTGCAAGTAGCAGTCACCGTCATGTGCATCGTTATTGTAGTGTTTCTTATGCCAAGCATTACATGTGCGATAGTACCTGAGCCTACGTGCACAACACATGAGCGGCGTTCCTGGAGGGGCATGGATGTTCCGTGGAGCAGGGGTTGCACCAGCTTGGCGTTGTTGGTTGCCAGGCAACCGTAGGCACTCCTCGAGGCTCTTGCCATTGTTTTGGGAATGCCACTGCGCGCGACGCGGGCGCAGGGCAGTCCCCGTGAGGCGCGCGCTCACGAGCGTTCGGCATTTACTTAGCATTTTGACGCATTAGCCCTCATTCACACAGCCATCACCTCCTCCGTCACGGCACCGTCACGTCAAGAAACCGCGACGGAGACGTAAACGAAGTAGCGTTTGAACTGGAGCTCTCCGTCAGCGTATAGGGTCAGCGTAGAGCGAAACATGTTTGTCTTCTACACTATGTCCTGTCCTTTGCGCTGTTTCTTGCATTTTTAAACATTTTTAAACATGCACCAACCAGCCCACTTGCTCCCCGTTCTAACGTACAGGGTCGTCTTCCTAGCGACCAGTTTTGCCTAGAATTGAGCGTGCTTAATCTGAAAAGTAAAGAAAATGGCTTGTGCTCACTTTTCGCAAAATGTAGCCGTAAAAATTTGTTTTCTGATTAGCTGGTTTACCGCGGGGCATGGTCCCGTCGCGTTGACGGGACGGAAACGTAGAGCTCGGCCTCCCGTCACCCTCGCACCCTTTTTGGCGAGAAATGGCCGAAAAATCTTAGCCCATGACAGAAGACGGTCACGTAACGGTGACGTTACGGGGTGAAAAACGGCTGTGTGAATGAGGGCTTACACGTTATGCGTTCGCGCCACACATTACGGCCAGCTGTATTAGTTCCGCTGTTAAAAAAATTGGTGCTGAGATGCCCAGGTGGACTGGCACTTGAGCATTTAGAAATATTCTTTCGGTATGCCTGGCAACATGACAAAAAGGACGGACGCGTAGACCATGCGATACGTAGGTCTGTGCTCTTGTGTAAATATGACGGATACCGTGGTGGTGAGGGGGACACCCAATTCCACCCTCAAAAACGGCTTTCCCTGCTAGTACAGTGTTTTTGTCCAGTGGTGTATACTGATTGCGCTTTGTGTGCGATTGCTAAGCGCACGTATTTTTGTCCCTTTTCCTGTGGACGATTTTTATTTCATAGCTGTTCAGTTATATGCTCACCAAATGGGCCGGGCGGGGTATGTATGTGTGCCTGGTTGGAGCCCAGAACTACGGGTGGTTGTACGTGCTGCACTTGTGTATGTATAAAGAGAAAATAAAAATTCTGTTCTGCCTTCATACGCGGCTGAAATGCTTCCTTCACGCTGTCTGGCTTCTTGTGGTCACGTGGTATATTGAGCACGTTTTCCGTCATGAAGTTATGGCTCCACTAAGGCTGCATTTTTTTCAAGGGCGTTGTAAGGGAACATCCGAATGAGACATATAAGGCCTTCGCCTTAATAATCCTCAGCTAATGCATTTATAGCTCACCGTGCAAAGGCATGAAAATCCTAGTTGTGGAAAACGTCCAGGGAGGCAAGGGAGGAGGCCGTCGTCGATAGAAAAAGCAAATATATTCACACTATTTACAGAGAACCATTAAATGCACAGTCATCTTGTCGCCTCGCCTAGTCGTCTTCTTCTTCGTCGTCCAGGTGTCTGTTGAGCTTGGTGCGAGCTTCCTCTTCGTCTTCTACAAAAGTTTCTATATCTTCCCGCCCCACAAGAGTTTCGTACGAGGGGTGATGGTGTCCAGTCAGTTTGCCGTTCGTGTCCATCAGGGGTCCGAGTTTTATCCTTTTCTTTCTTATCTTTGGCCTCCTCTTTCTCCGGGACTTCGCCTTCCTTCTGACTTTTGATCTGTGTTCCTTCATGAAGACCACGACAGGCGATGAGCTACATGCATATTTTCCTGCATAGTTTCTTGTGCGCACTGACCTCAAATATTGGTTCATTGACGTATTGCACTTGTACCACACACGCCGATTGGAACTACGAATGTCTGCATCTTGTGTAGTGTCAATTGTCATGGTACCCACAATGTTCTCTAGGTTTCTTCGATTTCAGAACATAGCTGGTAGCCTTCTTAGTCGTAGTTTTCATCATTCCCGCGGAAGCATTCTTATCTGGCCTCTTTCCTGGAGAAGGGAGTGTGCGATCTTCGGCTACGTCCCTCAAGCCGACATGGAGGGGAACGGTCATCGAGGGTGCAGGTCACACATCTCCGAAGCATGGGCAGGCTTGTCTCGTAGAGATGGTGTTATACAGGCTGGGCAATTTTGCTTGGGTTTTCGCGGAGTTCTTCGTCATCTCGATTTACATTTCCTCTTTTGTGAAGTTCTGCATACAGTCTGTAGGAAATCTTATGGCTGCATACCGGCACGCAAAGGAGCTTTCAAAGCTCTTTTTGTCACGTAGACTTCGCCGATGAACACCTTCCGAAGCTAGCCCCTCGTCCAGGGTGTTTTTCCTCTGGGGATGATGCAGCCGAGGTGGATTGAGATGACTCTTGCTGGGCTTCTTTCCGCTGCTGGTGTGGTGTTTCCAGCATCATGTCGTCTTCCGTTTTGATTGAGGGAGGTACTTCGTCTGTCGTATGCCAAGCGCCGTCGCAGCCGAGTGGTTATTCATAGAGGTACATGTCATCGTCGCGGCTGATGATCGAGCCATGCTTGATTGTTCATGGGGTCGATGATCGATTACCCAAATTTCCTTCGATGTCGTGGAAACAGTTTGTGCGCGAAGTCTTATTTCCAGTAAGGCCATAATCCTGTTCGCTTCTTTTACCGACTCTAGAGCGTCGTCATGTTGGCCGTCAAGTTTGGCTCCACTAACCAGTGCTTCCAGCTCCTTATTGATTCTCTCAAGTCGGTCGGCGCTGTACTGGAGCCTGGGTAATGAAACAGCGGCTTCGACGTCTTTCGTTTGCGCCAGAGTGGCGTAACTTCGGCGATAAGCTTCTCATTGAATTCAAGAAGGCTTTTCTGCGCATTCTTTAGGCGGTTCCTCTGCATCGACACCTCCTCCGAGCTTCGGGGTGAGCAATGCGGTCAAAGAGTTGATTTCCGCTCCATGGCTAACCTCGTCGTGGTCCCTTGACGTCCGGGGTTTCGGCACCATGTGGAAAACGTCCAGGGAGGCAAGGGAGGGGGACCGTCCTCGATAGAAAAAGCAATATATTCACACTACTTACAGATAACCATTAATGCACAGTCATCTTGTCGCCTCGCCTAGTCGTCTTCTTCTTCGTCGTCCAGGGTGTCTGTTGAGCTTGGTGCGAGCTTCCTCTTCGTCTTCTACAAAAGTTTCTATACTAGTAATAGAGCAATCCCCAGCGAATACGAAATAGAATAAGGCGTTCTTTGGCACGTGGGTATATTTCACATTTTCAAGAATGCACCTCGCTGACAGCTAAGCAATTCCTCTGAGTATTGATACCGGAAAAATAGTCCGAATGTAGCTAAATCCAGCTTGGAGTTTAGCACTGCGTATATATTTTCTTCTTCGCTGGGGAGTACTTGCGGTTTGGTGGCGTGGTGAGCCACCTTTGTTATTTCCATGGTTGCGGCTGCCGATGACGTAGATATTTCAGACCCCAAAGCATAATGGTACTCAGGGTTACATTTGGTTAGCCAAGGCCGCATTAGGGCGAAATTCCTTTTGAGTACTTTCACTGTGTCATTGTATTTCGGCTACATCTCCCCTGTTAACTTTACAACGAAAGATACGTTGTAACGTTACGCAGGCCTTCGTTCACAGAATAGGAAAGGATATTCCCAATTTTTTGTGGGTTGAATTACATTTTTATGGGAACAGGTCGCACTGCTCAAGATACACTTCTATGATTGCGGATTCTGGACAAAACTCTGCCATCGCTAAAGCGGCCGCCATCACAACACCACGGTTATCTCATTGTCGTCGCTGTATGCTGCAGCTGCAACGGTGGGGTATACACGCTATATTACATAACAAACCCGGCTCCCGCTACCAACAGAATCCCGCAACACACTACCGCAACACAGCCGAGGAGCCTTGTAATGAGTCATCCGATTACGTTTGCGCCGGTTGGCACAACACTTTACACAAACTCCGTTGCACTGCCCGCGCACGACCTCACATTCGAAAATGTCTTAAGTGAAACAATACAACAGTTACCGCAATTTATATGGTTTGTGTCATCGTTATTGGTGGCCTCAGGCAGAATGTTGTTGTCGGCGTGAGAAAAGTGCCTTAACAATAGACAAAGAGGAGACGACTGGGGGACGCATCCAGCCAAAGGAGTATAAAAGATGCTGCGTGAGGGTGAGCGCGTACGCCGACAGAGACGCCGGTACAGGGCGATACGATGCCGCTCTCGGTTATACCTTTTTCTAATCTGTGTCGGTTTAGTAGCTCAACTCTAACTGTATTGAATTGAAACATGGGGTAATCTATTCCTTTGAATAAGCACGTGGTTATTCAGTGAAACAATATTGCAGTGGGTTTTCATCTGGAGTGATTCTCTTTTATAAAATTCACTTCTTGCGGAAGTATAACCTCATAGCGCCAACATTTCGTAAGGAATGGCAACTGGGAAATAATTACGCCGGTATTTCCCACGCGCTGGCTGAAGAATATCAGGGCGTTCCTATATAGAACAGTGAGAACAATTGAACCACACCTTTGGATCTAAAATCTGTGAATGTGGCAGCCCAATGCAGAACGGAAGTTTCTAAACACGGGTTAATTTATAGTTTCGGAAGCATTTCTCGTAGCCGAAACTTCTGTTCCTCCACGTTTGCGTTGGACGTAAAAAGTAACAGCCGCAGCACCCCTTCAATCTTCCGGTGCAAAAAATGGGAAGAAAAATGCGGCAAGAAATAGCCTGGTGTGCGGACCTGCGTCCTTGCTTCAAGCACCTTTTTACCGGTGATAAAAATGTTTTTTTGCACATTGTTGCATGCATTGTGCAAAAATGCTTAAATAATAAAGCCGAGACCCACCTTTTCGCCATGTAGTGGGATAAGCGCAACTTGAAAGTAGCTATAAACACGTTACAAACCTAGCGTCTGTGGGCAAGCAATCAAGCTGTGGCAGGGATGGGAAAATTGTATTCAGGAGTTCAACAAACGAAGTAATAAGCAAAGTGAGACTTATATTTTCGACGCATATTGCTTCTTTGCAGAAGGGCTTAGAGCAGAGGCTTGTTTTATAACAACGGAGGGCGTAGTCGCTAAAAATTGAGTGTTCCCCAAATATTGCCTTGTATTTATGCCCATGCTGAAAAAAAGAATTGGAATACCACGAGGGAACCGTATTTGTGTGCTCTGGCAGCAAAACATTATGTAAAGCCACCGTCTTCTCGTTGAACTTCGTAAAGAATTTTTTTCGCATTTTTCTACCAACGTTGGAAAAAACTCCCGGGGGGGTGGGAGGAAGAGAGGGGAGTGGGAGAGAACGTCCTAAGAAGAACCACTTAAAGATAATTGGCCAGCCTAGAAAAATTTAATTTTTTTTGTTGTTTCATAAAACAAAGAACAGTAACGCTAAAAAACGCTGTGACTTCAGCAATGGATTCTTGTGGCTGGTGAAATTATGTGGCGCATTTATTTCAACTTTTACTCCATTAATTTACAGCGGCTTCGCATAATCAGCAAACGCAACTTTTTTGTTTACGAGGTGCCTCCCCGGGTCGCATGTTACGTTGGTTATGTCGTCGCAAACCAAGGCCGCTGTACAGGTTTGCAGTGGACAAAAATGAGTACCGCGGCCAAACAGAGTACTGAGGATGAATGAGTAACTTGTCTGGCATGACAAACAAAAAAAAAGGGAAGGAGATATTCAGGAACTGCATTTTAACGAACAGACGAAAATGGCACGCAATTGAAAGATGTAGTTCCGGAGTGGTTTCTTACCAGGCCCCCAAAAAGTGAGAGCAGCAAGATGACAATGGTTGTCAGCTGAGTGTGAGATGGCAAGAGAGCCAAGCCTGCACCACAAAAGTATCGCAGCTGATGAACTTGCTTTACTGTAGGGCCAGCATCCGAGCTGAGAGGCGTAAAGTGAGAGGACGTGATCAGTCACGATACGAACGTAGCTAGGAAGTTCACACTTTTAACAGAAAGCTCGAAGAATTATCGATAGAGTCTATAATTTATTTTGAAATTTTTGCTTATTTTGCATATTTAATTGCTCAGTTACATTTTTACTTTCTAATTCACGGTGCCAAATTCCGCATAATTTATATACACGTCAGTGTCAGAAATGTGCACTTGAACGCTGAACATTACTGCCGCGGTTACGTACATAATAAGGTATTTGAGTCAAGAGGCAAAAGATATACCAGAGTTACCAAACATCCAGGCAGCGGTACAAGCATTTAAAGAAAACAGAGGCACGTGGTTTGTGGTCTTTTCAATGTAGCAGCAGCACTATAGCGAGAACATGATCACAGCAACAAATAAAAGGAATAATTATTCACACATAGCACGAGAAAAGCTCTTAAAACAAGTAGCCTTAGTTACTCAAAATGGTGTCGTCTGTCAAAATCTTAGCGAAACCCAAAAGCAATCATCACTAACGAACGGCCGCAAATGTTACGTCTGTTGCTTCTTTCATTGGAAATTACGCCGAAAAGCAGCTCTTTTCTCTCACTCATTTCAGGCAGCCCTTTCTCATCTGTCTCTCTTAAACCCATGGCGCTCTTCTCTCCTCCCGCTTTTTTGTGTATAATGCAGTCAAGGCATTCGATTTAGATGCGAAGCATCTCATGCTCGGAGCTGTGTCCTCCCTCCCTTGTTGTCGTTGTTCGCCATCCGCACTCTATTGCGCATGCGCGTCTCTTCAGCACCGTCAGCGTTTCGGCTGACGTCAGCGCAGTCCACCATAAAAGAAATAGTTCGGCGGCACCCGGTTCGATCTCAGAACTCTCTGGCCGCAACGGAGGTACGTGCGCGCTTTCCCACTGCGCTACAAACCGAGATGGGAGCATGTGCTATAAACGCGCCTGATGTCCTTCACTCATTCAAAATACATCAAGAAGCTACTGATACAACGAAGGCACGCGAAATTGAACGTCAACGGAAACGACGAACTGAAAACTAATTGGAACTTTAGTCGACCCCATGGATGCTTCGCATACTACTCAGGGTTTCCCTACTGGAAGATGGTGTAATGTTTTGCTAGATCTCTTAAATGCATTTCCGGGAAAACTGGTCTTCTAATCGCCGCGTTTGTGTGGTTAGGTGCGCATGTTTGCGAAGGTTATTAGTGTGGTATTTGTTTTTTTGCGATCTTAGGGGCTTCAGCGCGTTTACGGCTGGCTTGAAAAGTGCCAAAAGTGCTGTTTACAAATCTTCTTAAAGTTATTATTGATTAAAAAGTTGCGATGAGTAAGGTGTTAAAGATTGCCCCCGCGGCGTACCTACAACTATTGAATATTGAAAGGCAGGGATTCGGAACAGCCGTTGATTGAAACGAGCTGGTCGCAGAACGACAAACACACCCGATGATGATCATTCATTTACAAAAGAGGCAGAAGCAGCTTGGCGCCACTGGGTGATACTGGCGATTTACAGGTGATGTTGAGAAAACGCTCTGTGAGGTGCAATCACCACTCACACTTGTTTCTCCCTCCGAGGGAAGACAGCCGCCTGCTTGGACTCTATGAGGTAACGCGGTGGACAAAGGGTTTTAAATGGGAGACGTTTACAATTTCCGTGCCGCGGCAATGGCGGTTCCTGGGAGCATAGTTAGAGGTGATGGGGTAGTTCACAGGCGATGTTTTTGTCCGGAACAGTACAAGGGCCGACGGAAGGATGAAGGAATTTTTTGAAGCCCACGAAATCGAACAGGAGTCCAGAGAAGGACATCGTTCCCAGGGCGAAAGCGAACCTCGAGGTGGGAAGCGTCATAGCGTTGTTCGCGTTCTTGTTGCGAGGCTTGCGTGCGCAAATGAGCTTCTAGGCGGCAGTGGTCCACACGGGCAATGAAAGTGCCTGCTTCGAGAGTGAGCTGAAAGCAGGTGCGTATGCAAGAACGAAATTTGTGTCAAAGATGAGTTATGGTTGGCGGATGAATACCAGGAAAAAAAGGAGTAACAGATACTACTTTGAACAGCAGTATTGTAGGCAAATTTAAGGAACGGCGAAATGGTGTCCCAATTGCTGTCGTCAGTCGAATATACATAGAAAGCAGGTCAACAGGGTTCGGTTGAAGCGCTCGGTGAGGCCGTTTGTTACTAGAGGTAGGTTTGTGGAACGTGCTTGAGGCTCGAAGGACATGAACTACAATCCACGAAAGAAATGTCTTCCCACGATCACTAAAAATGACCCGGGTAACAACATGACGCGCAGAGGACCCCTTTTAAATTGAGCGATCTCTGAAGCGCAGCCAGTACGTACAGGAGTCGTTTCCGTGTATCGTGTTAAATGGTAGACTGCGGTGACAATCCAGCGGTGCTCGTCCAGGTGTAGGAGGTAAGGTCTGTAGAAATGAATGCCCGTGGTTTAAAAAGGATCAGCAGGGCAAGCAAGAAGCCGTAGTGGACCAACAGGGGGTGAAGTTGGGCGCTTTTCCTGCTGACAGAGAACGCACGAAGCGATGCAGCTAGCAACGCTGGAGGACAGTCCCGGTGAGGAGAAACGAGCACAGACACGTTCACAAGTTTTTTGAAACTCGAAGTGTCCCGCCCCGGCGTCGTCGTGAAGTGTAGCCGACATTTGAGGACAAACAGTCCTGGGAACAGCGGGAACGCATTTTTGGCTATAAGGCTGGTGAGTTGAACCGTATAATGCGCAATCCAGAATCTTGAATTGGCTTAGCTGACGACTCAGACGACCGTTGGGTGGTTGTGCGACACCCGTGAAGCGGTCAATTATTGTGCGGCAATACGTGGCTGCTCGCTGTCGCTCAACGAATTCGGAGTGGCTGATGGAGTCAATGTATTTGAGAGGTGTCGATGGGTGGGGTGCACTAAGGGAAGACGCGCTGCTAGATGTAAGCAATACGCAGCGTGAAGAGCGTATGCGTCAAGATGATGTTTTTCCGTACTTGTACGTATGGCAAAGTCATACTCTTGTAGGCGAAGGATCGAGCGGCCCAGTTTTCTGGAGAGTGTCTTCAGTGACGAAAACCAGCAGTGTTCGTGGTGATCTTTCACTGCTGTGGAAGGCGGGCCGTATAGGTAGGGCGAAATTTTTGTATCAACCAAATAACAGCAAGGCACGCCTGCTCAGTCATAAAATAATTTTTCTCGGTAGGGCGCAGGGAGCGACTGGCATATGCAGCAACTCCCCCTCCAAGTTGCTCGTCGGGTTGCAACAACTCAGCGCCTATCCCTTTTTCACTAGCGTCTGTATGCAGAATGCAATCTTTCTGCTGGTCGAAATGGCCTGAGAACGGGTCCGGAAGTGAGCGCGGCTTTAGAGAAGCTCAAACGCCTCTTCGCACTTGTAAGACCACGCGAAAGGGGTCCCAGCTTTCAGAAGCTTTTTCAGGAGATAGGCAATGGTAGCAAAGTTCCAGATGAAGCAACGGAAATATGACGCCAGGCCTAGAAAACAGCGGAGGGCTTCTGCTGTAAAGGACGACAAAAATTAACACCTGCATCAAATGTGTCGTGGTCGAGTCGTATAACATATTTGCTTACTATACATGCCTTCAAACTTGGAGGCTTTTTGCAGGCGAGCGACATTTCTTTAAGTTTAGCTACAGACATGCTGTAGCAAGGCATGCGAGGACCTGGTCCAGGCGCTGCAGATGTTCATAGAAACTTGAAGTAAAAATTATAATGTCGTCGAGATAGCAAAAGCATGTCTTCGTTTTCAGACCGCGAAGAATGCACTTGATGGTTCGCTTGAAGGTGGCCGGAGGATTACAAAGTCCGATCGGCATAACGTTAAATTCAAATAGTCGATCTGGTGTTGTTAAATGCTGTTTTTTTCTTTGTCGTCTTGGTTCATTGGAATTTACCATTGCCAAGAGCGGAGATCAAGGCTGGAAAAATACTACGCTCCTTGCAAACATTCCAAAGTTGTAATTCCGGGCATCGGGTACACGTGTTTGCGGTTGATTTTGTTGAAGGTTCATCACATCCGCGCAAAAAAGCACCCATCAGTCTTTTTCCTTAATACAACAAGTGAATGCCATACAGTAGATGACGGACGAGCTATATTTCGTGTAAGCATTTCCCCTTTCTCTTTGGAGATAACTTGGCGTTCCGATGCACACACACGATAGGTACGCAGGTGAACAATACGGGTGCCATCCTTTTCTATCCGGTTGGGTGGCTGAAGAGGTGGTTGCTACGGTGGTGGCGTGGCAATCAATCGATGATCTGTGCTTCCCTCAATAACTGCGGTAAATTACCCTTTTCTCTATGGTGATATATCGGGGATAATTGGTGGCTGCAAGGCCCATCGGGGAGGCATGCACACCGCGCTACAGCGAGACCCCGGTGGTAGACAGACAGGGGAACATGCGGCCGTGTCGTCCACAGTCGCTACAGTAGCACCTTCGGGTAATAAGATATCCTCCCAATTACAGATGCCATCGCAACGAACCGAAATAATTCTTTCTTGTCCTGGGACGATGATAGTGTCAACACTACTACAAGGCGGCGAGCTCCTGGTGTCTGTTCAACGCTTGAGTAGCCTGTGGTGGAAAGCTGGATTGCTGATTGATGCCAGGATATTAGGGCATCCACCGAGCTGATGAAATCCCATCCTAAAATAAGTTTATGACCACAGAGGAAGAGAACCGCACGCTCGATATGATGCCTAATCCCGTCAGCGAAAACAGGAACAGAGCAGGTGCCGGATGATTGTATCACAACATCATTTGCACCACACAATGAACTTCCGCAGTATGGGGTCCTAACTTTACGTAACCGGGCACACAAATGTGCGTTTATAACTGATACAGAAGCTCCAGTGCAAATAAGGGCTGTTTTAACACGTTCTTCCACCACTGATAACATGTTATGTAGACGTTCCGAGGGAATTGTAGACTTTTTCCTGTGTAACTGCATGGCCTAGTTTTCCGGCAGGTGGTCAGAATCATGCGAGACCGGCCGAAGAGGCTACACAGCCCGGCGGTGTGGTGATGGCTAACGGCATCACGAATTCCGGGAGCTGCAAGAAAGGTCAGCTGAGTCGGCGGGTGGAGAAGGAGACCGACGTTTAAGCGGCGGTAACTTTGCTGACGGTAAGCATAGCTAAAGCGCATGTTGTCGCCCTAATATGTGTCGTATCCACGTCGCTCATCCTATTGACGCCGGCAGCAAAACGGGGAAACGTGTCCGCGGATGCTGCTGTAACAGAAACCGACCGACCAGCAGTGTAATCTCGGCTGGGTGACCGCTGAGCTTGGCAGGGAGGCCGCGAACCAAAAGCTGTCGTAATGGTTGCCACACGACGATAGCAGGTTGAGCCAAGACGACAACAGCGGCAGGGCTGGTCGCCCAACAACATCAGAACAAGTAGGCACTGCCAGAGGAGCGGAAGGTCGGGTGACGGGAGTCCGGGAATTGCCGCGAGCTCCTCTCTAACGATCTGGTGGAGGCTGGGTGCAGGTGAGACTGGTGGGACACCAGACACGCAAGCACAACATGCTCTCGCAGCTCTTCGCGTATATTGGCATGTATCAGCCCGTGAAAGGTGTCGTCTCCGACATGCGGCGGTGTCGGAGACGATATCCGAGACGACACCCATCCGCCTCCTGCTGGAGGCGGATGGACTGGAGCTTATCTATTCTCTGGCAAATGGTGGTCACATCAGCCACTGTTGACGGGTTGTGAAGGGGAAGAGCTGTGAAAGCAAAGTGGCCGATCCCCTTCATGATGTGAGGCACTCGCTGCCCTTCAGCCATGTTTCTGTAAACGCGACGGCATAAGAGCAAGAAGCTCATCCTCGATATGAGAGGTGTACGTCTCATGTGCTTGCTGCACACGGGTCTTCAGCTTCTTCTTTGCGCCACGAGAGTGAGCGGCGGAAGAGCCAAAGTTCCGAGGCAGCCCAGTAGGGAATTCGGCACAGTCATCTCGGTTAACGAACCACCGTTTTGGCCACTTCAATGAGAGAAAAAACTTCATTTGCAAGCTTAACGCTGTCGTCACACCGTTTAAAAGGGTTGATTCGGTTTGTATGGGTCCAGCCTTTCTTCAACGTCATCACTGCGAAACCCAGCGAAGAAGGGGGTGGGGGGTCGCGCTGGCGGCTGGCCACGAAGCAAGGTTGGAAGCCCGGACCCGCAAAGTTGGGTGGGTCCGCTGTCATCGGCATGGCCTCCTGCGGCAGGCGACGACCTGAGCGGAGCTCGAGGGGTGCACTCAGAAGGGTAGACCGCAGGATCAGCTCGCGCGCTGTACCACTTCAAAGGCAGGGATTCCGAAGAGCCGTTTTTTGAAGCGAACTAGCCACAGAATGACAAACCACTTACTATGATGATGACTGTTTACACAAGAGGCAGAAGCAGCTTGGCGCTACTGGCTAATCATGGGGGATTTTCAGGCGATGTTGAGAAACTCTTTTTGGGCGCAAATCACCGCTAACACTTACTCCTCCCTGCCATGGGGAGGAAGCCGCCTGACGCAAATCACCGCTCACATAATAAACAGTGGGTCAGAGGGCAAAGTCTGAACGTTGAACAATTCGTTCTCTGAGTCTTCGATCATTGCAAGACGTATAAGGCAGAATAAAATACAAAGAGTATGAGTGGTTAGACGCTGTGGAAAGGAAGAGATTTGTGTTAAGTTAAGTGTAGTGGTGCATCGAAAAGATGTTGCAAACGTATACCGTGGGGGCATAATGAAGGTGGTGGTTGCGCACTTCCTCAGTAGCTGCCGGGCGACAACTAGTTAATTCGAGTGAGCTAGTGAGCGAGTGAGGGAAGAAAAGAAATACATTTATTGGCGGGGTTTTGGTTGTATGATGGCAGGAGCACCGGTCCAGAGGGTGCATCCCGTAGTGCGGGATGCGAAGGTGCTCTCTGCCTGCTCGTATCCTATCAGCGTGCGCTTGGTGTTCTAATCTCTTCTTGAAAGAGGAGGTTGGGCACGTAGGTCTCGTATTGGCTGTGAGGAAGAGGGATTCTTAGCACTCTTAGTTTTTTTATATTTTATTTCCGCTCTTTTTGGTTGGCTCCTCCTTTCCTGCACTTTCGCGCTTGTTGCTGCGGTGTCACGCCCCCTGCGTAGCTGGCAACATGGCCGCCCGGCTGCTCTTGAGATAGGGTCCCCCATTGGCCGTCGGTTGTCGGCCTGGTGCCAGAAAGGTGTTGTCAAGCAGCTGCCTTAGCCTCTTCTCAGTAGAAATGCTGCCCGCGGAACGTGCGGGCCCCTGAGCTTGTCTTGGAGGCCCCCGCTCGCCACCGCCAGCCTGCTGTTGCCACTGTATGTTTTTCTACCTTTGGTTGGTTAATTTATTTGCAAGTGCTTCGGTTAGTCTCGTTTGCCCGTCCCGCTACTTTTAGAAATGTTTCTTTATACCCCACAGCCACTGCCGCCTGTTTCGGGACTTTTTCTGTGTTTGGAGTGGCGCGAACGGGCTGGGGCATTTCTGCCTGCAGGCAGTTTGCGTGGCGCCATCTGTAGGATTCCCCGCGAGACGCGCGGTAGCGGCGTGAGGGTGGGAGATTCAAATCACCAGTTGCGTTTTTTCCAGTAATTCCGCCCTTTTAAAAGTGGCTTCTTAGGTCTCAGCGCCTATGGGGCCGTTTGGTTACATGACATTACCTGCAAGGCAGTTTTCAATCCTTTCTAACTTAATTTGTCACACTTTTTTTCTCTTCAGTTTCCCGGCTAGGTATTTTTTGTAGTTGTCAGAGATTAGTGCAGTGGCGACCACAGCCGGATGAACAAACCAAAAACAAAATTCGGTTTCATGTTCTGGTTTCGGATTTAGGGCGCCCCAACACTTACCGAACTGGGGCCTTGACGTCGTGCTCTCCGCGTGCCTGACACTGGCCTCGCGTCGTCGGGGTCTCGTGGAGGTCCGCGTGCGGTTCCGGAAGTGCCTTCTTTTGGCATAGCCGAGGGGCCTGGTCCCCCATTGAAATGGTGCCGACCATTGGTCCTGGTGTCCGTCTAAGCCTTTCACAGGGTTTCTCTGACAACCATCGCTAAGCTTCTGGATACAGTCTCGCTTTCTCTCTGCTTCCTTCTCTGGTGTTTTTTTTCATTTTTCTGTTTTACTTATTCTGAGGGTTTAGGTTTTGGCAAACTCGGTTTTATTCCTTTGCATTGATTTTCCCGCCCTGCAAGCTTGCAACCCGGGTGCTCCAAGTGTGTGTTAGGCTTTTTCCTTTCTATCTTGTGTTTTGAAATGGTGTCGATCTTTGTCAGACTGATGTCCCCACTCTTTGCTGTCAGTGTATGTATTGGCGTGTTAATGTCTTGGCTGAGTTTTTCAAAATATTTCATCCATTGAAGAAAAAACTGTTTTTTCGCGGTAGTAGCCCAGGCACCTACACCACGATGGTGACAAGAGTGGGGGGTTGGAATCCTGGTGCATCTAATTTTTTAGGGGCGCGTCCCGCTTGGTCTGCTTGCCCTTTCATTGCGGGGTTGAGCGTGGGTAGGTTCCTCCAATCTCAGAAAAAGAATTCGTAAGCGATTGCCACTCTAGGTGCCAGTCTTGCTGCACGCCAGGGGAATGTACTCTAACCTCCGAATTCCATCATATGTTCTCTATGTACAGAAAAGGTGAAGGTCGTACACGGCCCTCCTGAATCATGTGAAGGCTGAGAATGACCTGCAGCGCAATTGGAGGGCGCATCTGTGGTCTTACGGATGTCACGGCTC
Source organism: Haemaphysalis longicornis (assembly GCA_013339765.2). NCBI lineage: Eukaryota > Metazoa > Arthropoda > Arachnida > Ixodida > Ixodidae > Haemaphysalis > Haemaphysalis longicornis. The sequence continues at coordinate 6,597 of JABSTR010002731.1, read as the reverse complement.
GGCTATCAGCACACACTACAACACTTGCCTGCTCAGCCAATACGTGGCTAGCCGGTCGTTGGCAGGTGGTTCGCAAAAGCTGCGCACAGCCCTCTTAAACAGGATGTCATAAAGGGTTACCAACCCCACTGAACTTCAGTTGCCAGATTGTGATGGTCCGAGTTAACAACTCGATTGGCTACCAGCTAGGCTCACCATTTAACGGTGCAGTGGCTGTCCAGCCTCTACGAGGAGCTTTAAGTTCCCCTCCATCTCATCCATCTCATCTCATCACTATATATGTAGAGATCGCACCTTGGGCGGCTGGCTCTGCGGGGGTGGATGAGGGGGGGCGGTTGCGGTCCAGGGAGCAGCGGGGGCTCCAGGTCTTCCTCGCAGGCTGGTAAGCGTGGCGTCGTGAGTGGTCGTGAGGTGGACACCAAGCCTGCTAGTTTATGTACTACAGCCGAGCTTGAAAAATTGGGCCCAATTCGTATAAGCCTGGGCCCTCGCTCCACAGCTGCGGGAGATTCGTCGCTCTCTGCCACACCGCTCCGTCTATGGTGTCCCGTACGCAACGTGCCTCCCCATATTCCAAAAACTGCTCACGAAGCTAGAGCAGGAGAAGCGTTCGCCCGCTCTCCAAAAATACCAAGTGGATGATTCGGGAGACACGCCCGACGAGGGGCTTGTAAACACCACTGCTGGAGGTGACCCCAGTGGTCTCACCGTCGCTTCTGACGAGTCGGCTTTGACGGAAACTTCAGCCACTCACGCGCTCTCTGACGATTCGCCGTAGAAATCTGCGCCTGCCGTTCTAAGTCGAGAGGGAAAATCAACTCTGGACACCACGGCCTTAAACTACGGCGCCGGGTTTCCCGGTAGTGGCGTCGATAACAGTACGACCACTAAAGGTCCCAGGAGTGCAGAGCCACAACCTCGTACCCTAGATTCGGACGCACCTGATGCAGTGGGGGCCGCTGATGCTTTGGCTGGCACCGACTCAGAGTGGTCACTGCACTGTTTGTACACGTCCGAAAATCGACGCCTTCCTGCCAATGCAGTTGACGAGAGCAGGGGAGCCATTCCCAAGCACTGCAGAAGTGTGCGTCCCACACCCGCATTACCGCCGTGGGTCGGTGAGAGTGGGAGCTCATCTCCACGCTCTGCCGCCTCAGTGGCCCGTCCAGCGGCTCCTTCCGCCTTTATAGTGGTCGACCCTACATAGGGTAAGGCCAGGGCTCTCGATACCACGGACCTCAGAGCGGCAGATTTCGAGCAGAGAGCATTGCGGGAAGGACCCGGCAAGATTGCCTCAGTGCTACCGCGGAAAGGTCACTCTCACGCGAGTGGTCCGCCGCCGCAACGCATCCCTGCGATCTCCCGGTCACCTTGCACCATGGGGAGGCTTTGTCCCCGCCGCTTGGGGGTGCAGCCGACATTTCTCCCGGGATACATCCATGGAATGCATCATGCAATGAATGCATCATCCGCCACCATATCAAAGGCTCCCACTTGTTCGCTTGATCTGTATTTTCCTACCACTTCCCCAGATGATGACGGTGGTTGGTGGGGAGGCGCACCGTGGTCCAGCAGTACCTTGCACCAGCAGGTACCGGAGGTGGATGGAAAGGTACATGAGAATTCTCAGCTTCCGGCCCGCACCAGGCTCAAAAACGCGGCGCTTGCCCTGGTGTGTACTTCACGGTCTTATGATGCCTTCAAATCAGTAAGAAAATTACCGGCTTACCGGACCATTCTGGAAGAACTTTCAGGTCAGCCAGAGCCCACCTTCGTCACTGCGAAAGACATTGCGCCGACCCTTCCTACTGACTACGGCACCGTCCCCAGGACACCTGCTCGTTGGACCCTACTCGAATCGGACGCCGGTGCAGTTCTGGCTAGGCATGAAGTCTCCATACCCGGTCTGGCCCAAAACATTTTGTAAACACGTGGGTATGACATGTGGGTAGATTTCAAGTTTACAAGGATGGACTCGGCTGACACCTAAGCAATTCCTCAATGGTGTGAAAGAGGAACGTAACTCAATGCCCCTTCGAGTTTAGCAGCTACAGTGAGTTTTCTTTTTTGGTTGCGGAGAACTTGCGGTTTGCTGGCATGGTTAGCCACGTTTTCTTAATTCCATGGTTGCGGCTGCTGCCGGTGATGTTGATACTTGAGACCCCAAAGCATGTAGGTAGTCTTGGTTACCGTTTGGTTACCCAAAGGCCCTCTTAGGGCGAAAGGTTTTATGAGATACTTTCACTTTGTCGTTTTGTTTCACCTCCACTGGCGTCTCTGTTAATAAGATACTTCGTAACATCAGTGGACCTTCTTTTCCGGCACCAAAATGAATATTCTTAATTTTTTATTGTGGGTTCAATTCCATATGTGTGGCCGTACAGGTTACACCGCTCAACGTACACTTCTATGTTGCCTACATCCGGGTAGAACTCCGAAATCACTTGAGCGGTTTTCATCGCCGGGCTCGATTGTCCTATTCTCGACGCTGTATTTTGCACCAGCAGCGGTGGGGTTACAGACACTTTACTACACAACAATCCCGGCCGCCTCAACCTACACAGTTCCCCCGCACGGGGCACCTTGAGTAATCATGGTGACCGTGAGCAGCGAACACCGCGGACCACCGAGCTCCCATACATAAGCCGTGTCCATTAACCGTGGCGAGGTGTTTAAAGGTGAAGGGTAGAAGCCGTAAACGGTGGCCGTCGGAGCCATTGGTCAAGCTCCGGCCGATGGGCTCCCTGCCTGTCTACCAGGCAGGGAGCTCCGGGACCCTCTTTGACTACCAGGGTAACGTCAAAGGAGAAAGTACCCCCGTCTCCCTGCTTTTATACTCTGCCGTATGGTATTCTCAAACCCCCCCCCCAACCGTGATTGGCCCCCTAAAAGGGCCGCACCGAAGTATCGTTTCCCCCATTGCCATCTTTGACATTTCCTGAACCAGATCATTACTCTCGATTTCTTGTCATGGAGTCCCTCAATCCAACCCACCCTCTAGCATCTCAGTCAGTCTTCTTGATCGCCAAGTATATCTTGAAGCCATAATAGGAAAATCGTATAGGTGCAAAAAACAAAGGTGTGGTGAACTCCTAATCGAAATAAATGACAAGCAGCAGTCTGCAAAGCTTCTAGCTCAGACTAGACTGGCTGATCTCGACATTAGGTTCACACCCCATCGGAGCCTCAACAGCTCGCAGTGTGTGATATCCGAAACAGATCTCCTGAACGAAACGGATGCGGATCTCCTTGCCGGCTTGAAGGATCAGGGCGTCACTGCCGTGACACGCATCACTATCCGCAGAGACGACAGGGGGATTCCCACCAAGCACTTTATCTTGACTTTTGACCGCGCAGTTCTTCCACAACACATACATGCAGGTTTTATCCATTGCTCCATCCGTCCGAACATCCCAAACCCGCGGCGCTGTTTTAAATGCCAGCGGTTCGAGCATGGTACAAACTCTTGCCGTGGCCGAACGACGTGCGCAAAATGCGCGGCGCACGATCATCCAAGCGACAATTGTCCATCCGATACCCTGTCTTGTGTGAACTGCGGCGGGCCGCATGCAGCGTACTCCCGCAAGTGTGAAAAGTTCCAACTGGAAAAAAAGATAATCAACATCAAGGTAACTGAGAACATCACCTTCCCGGAGGCGCGAAAGAGGTTCGCCTCTTTCCCCCAGGGGAGGTACGCTGACGTGGCTCGCCGGGGGCGGAGCGGCGTCTGGTGTCCACAGGGACCCAGTTCAGCGAGTCTGACCTGGTCCCGCTCCCGCCCCCCGCTGGGTTGCCTCACGCAGCCCAACCCGGCACCACGCCGCTTGCTGAGGCAGCAGCGGTTGTGGTGCAAACCACTTCTGTTGGGACCGGTGCCGCTCCCGCCTCCGCCTCCCCGTCCTCCAGTGCGTTGGAGGGTACCGAGGTGATGGACACCACGGGCCCCGCATCGGCTCCCACCGCCACCGCACCGCCCGTGCCACTTTTGGCGTCCCCGATGCCCGCGGCGGTGGCGGCTCAAACGAAGGGCTCCCGAAGGGGGGCCAAGCCCGGGGGGCCCGGTCCGTCGGGCACCCCTCGGACATCAGACGACGAGATGGATGTCGGGCCGTTCCTGCCTACAACGCAGCGCAAGGAGCGGCCTCCGACGCCCAAGCCAGCAGCAGAAAGGCCCAAAAAGCCAAATCCTAGAGTAACAGCCCCGAAAGACACATGAACACACATACACACAGACTTCAGTAGCTTCTAAATCTCCATAATGGGAAGAGAAAATATTACTCAATGGAACTGTAGAGGCCTCATTAAAAATCTTGATGTCCATGACATATTGCATTCGAACCAGCCAAGTGTGATGTGTCTTCAGGAGACGCATTTGAATCCCAATCACACAAATTTCTTAAATAGGTACATGGTATTCAGAAAGGATAGGGTTGGCTGCACACACTCTTCGGGCGGTGTAGCCATAATAGCCCGGAAATCCCTAGCATGCCACCCTATCGCTCTCAACACCGTCCTTGAGGCTGTAGCAATACGCACAATAATTTTTAATAGGTTGATAACGGTATGCTCATTTACATTCGTCCTGATTATGCACTTTCGAGCTCTGACTTCGAGGTGCTGGTCGACCAGCTGCCCGAACCGTACATCCTAACAGGCGACCTTAATGCACACAACTCTCTTTGGGGCTCCTCCAGAACGGATGCCCGAGGTCGCCTGATAGAGAAATTTCTTACATCTTCAGGAGCATGCCTTTTCAACAAAAAGCAGCCTACATACCATAACTTAGGACATAATACATACTCACATCTCGACTTGGCTATTGGTTCTGCAATTCTCTTTCCATGTCTTGAGTGGGGCGTGGGCACTGACCCATATGGTAGGGACCACTTTCCCACTTCCCTAACATATATGGGTAAAGGCCCATGCAGTCCATCTTGCCATAACAGGTTTAAAAGAATCAAAAGCAAACTGGAGTATATTCACAGAAACATCTAAACTACACCACACAACCATAGAACACCTACACGTGGAGGAAGCATCCCAACTCATCACGGCGCACATCCTCGACGCTGCCGAAAAGTCCATTCCCCACGCCTCCAGCGCTCCGCGCAACCAAAGGAGGCCGTGGTGGAATGAGGACTATAGGCGGGCGTGAGAGGCCCAGAACAAGGCGTGGGGTGTCCTTCGCCGGTATCCCACGTCAGATAACGTCATTCTTTTAAACGGGCAAAGGCTTTTGGGAAGCGAGTGCGTCGTGAGGCGAAAAGGGAGAGTTGGCGCACCTTCCTCACTTCCATCAACTCGTACACTGACACGCGAAAAGTATGGACACGAATACATAAACTAAAAGGACAACAGACACACAGCCTACCCCTGGTTAGTACAACAGGGGACACACTGGAAGACCAGGCTAACACACTCGCACAACACTTCCAATATGTGTCCAGTTCAGCGCACTACACCAACACTTTCATAAACACAAAACATCCTGTGAGAAGAAGTCCTTGCGAGACAGTAATAAGTCGACCTCATCTTATAACACCCCCTTCTCACTGCATGAGCTGAAGATCGCACTTAGTACTTGTAAACCTTCAGCTCCAGGCGCAGACAACATTACATACACTATGATTCAACACTTGCACACAGACACACTTGAAACCCTCCTTCACCTCTACAACAAAATATTTCTTTCGGGGCACCTCCCAGGGTCATGGAGGGAGGCCATCGTAGTGGCCTTTCTGAAAGAAGGGAAGGACCCTTCCTCTCCCGCAAGTTATCGTCCCATCGCCCTCACAAGCTGCCTGTGTAAGCTGTTCGAGAAGATGATCAATAGGAGACTCATGTACTTCCTAGAGTACAATGGTCTTCTCGACAGCTGCCAGGCTGGCTTCAGGGCTGGGAGATCCACCAATGATCAACTGGTTGCATTGGAAACATATCTAAACGATGCCTTCATTCATAAGCAGTATTGTATAACAGTCTTCTTCGATATGGAGAAGGCCTATGACACGGCCTGGCGGTACGGCATCTTGTGTGACCTCAAGTCGTTTAGTGTTTCCGGCAACATGCTGAACACGCTCAGTAGCTACATGTCGGAAAGGACCTTTCGAGTGAGGGTTGGCAGTGCACTTTCGAATGTATACGTGCAGGAAAATGGCGTTCCTCAAGGCGGTGTCTTGAGCTGCACACTCTTTATTGTTTAGATGAACTCACTTCGGAAGGCATTGCCACCAACCATTTCCTGTTCTATATATGTAGATGACGTTCAAATATCTTTTAAGTCCTGTAACTTTTCAGTTTGTGAACGCCAAGTCCAGCTTGGGGTGAACCAACTTGCTGGGTGGGCGGACGCAACGGTTTTAAACTGAACCCTGGAAAGAGTACTTGTGTTGTGTTCTCCCCCAAGCGCGGGATTAAGGCAGACCCTGAGATTACCCTTCATCGCTCTTCTATCCCTGTAAAAAAGAAGCACAAGTTTTTAGGTGTCATATTTGATGAACAACTCACGTTCATTCCACACATCAAACAACTTAAACATAAATGCCTGAAAACACTAAACATTCTCAAACGTCCTCTCCCACCAGTCCTATGGTGCAG
>JABSTR010002730.1:0-30947 GCA_013339765.2 Haemaphysalis longicornis | reverse complement strand
AGTCGATGGGAACCGGATAAGGTCGGCGGACAGAGATTGGGGGTTCGCGATAGCGGACGTGCATATCCGCGCGTGTACGTGTCGCAGCCGTCGACCGGTGCCGTTACGAAACTCTTCGGTCGCTCAATGCTGGCCGAATGCCGAAGAGTCGCTGCAGGCTGACCTTCTTTTTGAACCCGCGAAGTCGTTATGCGTGTGGGGCCGCACGATTTGCCAGGGATTCCGTCTCGCCGCTAAGATATAGTCCCCAATGCGTGCCTTGACTGGTTTATTTTATTTCAAATGAATGAGGCTTACCTAAAATGTCGGACGAGGGAAGCAACGGGCCCCCAATTCGCTTCGGCTTACCATTCTGTTGGTGGAATACTGATAAAAAGGGAGAGCCGCCTGTGAATTATTCATTCCGAACAATTGCTGTGAAATTGTTTGTCAATTGCGCATGAATGGCCAATGGCTACGTGCAAGGGGCAAACTGCATCAATAAGGAGTGCGGGATGTAAAATTTATCTCAAAATGGGGCTTGCTCTTGGGCATCATGTGCATCAACTGAAATGAGCAGCTTGTCGTTACGTATGCACCGGATTAAACTTTTCTCAAGTAAAACAAAGGAATTAGCGTGCTATCCATTATACTACGGCCTTTATTGGAATACGCAGATACTCATTGGGATCCCAACAGAAATTAACACAGAAACTGCTTGAACGCAAAAAAATTAGTCCCTTTGATTCTTTATCACGCATTTTGCAGACATGCTTCAATCCCCTCCAAGAAACATGCAGATTGGCTCCGCATGGTTCAAGCATTCGTTGTTAGCTGAATCGCCAATTCTTCTCCCTACCGCGTCCAATATAGAAAGAGAAAAAAAATAGATTTATTGGAGAGTTTGCTCCAACCAAAAAGGAGCTGGCTACCCCAAACCTTGCAGCAATTAAAAGATACAATGGTTGCCTTCATGGACCACAAGGTAAGAATAAGTACTTTGAAAAAGCTCCGGTTGAAAGATTACATGGGCTCTCACTAAACTACCTGCTATGTACTGTACATGTTTGTATGCAGCAGTAATATGCCAATACTATACACCCACACGCACACACACACACACACACACACTTGTGTGTGGTGTGTGTGTGTGTGGGTGTGTGTGTGTGTGTGTGTGGTGTGTTTCATGCCCACACCGGCGGGCATTTTTTCTCCCTTTCTTTCTGTATTTCCAAATATTTTATCAGTTTCTATTCTATGACCTACCACATTCTCCCTTCTGCTGTCTTCTCTTTCTTGACTTCTACCACATTTCCCCTTATTCCTTTTCTTGATATATATTTCTATATATATTATATATATATATATATTATATATATCTATATATATATATATTATATATATTATACAACCAGAAATAAGGGTTGGCAGTCGAGAAAACCTCGGAAAGCAAAGGGGAGGATGTGGTAGATCATTGAAACAGATTAGAATTTGGAAAGAAAGAAAGAAGTGAAGAAAAAATTCCCGCCAGGTGGGATCCGAACCCACGACCTCCAGAATCCCGGTCTGGTGCGATAACCACTACGCTACCGGCGGGGCGATTTTCCCATTCACTTTCTCTGGGTATTTATGTTTAGGTATGTTTTGTTTCCTGTGCTGGGGGTGGTAGCCAGCGCCACTTCGGACTAATCGGGGTGAAGGGGACCTTCTTTTTACCCCCGGGTCGTGACTCGAGAAGACTGCCCAACCCTTATTTCTTCTTTTTGTGTTATTTTCAACGAGCCCCTCATTTCCTATTCTGATTCGCTACATGCATAGCGAGGGCCTCGGTTCTGGCAGTCTTGTTGCCAAAGGGAGCTTAAGAGGGTTCAAAGCTGGTCGACCACTCTGGACTTGTCGTAGACACTCGAGTCACGACCCGGGGGTTAAAAAGAAGGTCCCCTTCACCCCGATTAGTCCGAATGGCGCTGGCTACCACCCCCCAAGCACAGGAAAAACATACCTAACATAAATACCCCAGAAAGTGAATGGGAAAATCGCCCCGCCGGTAGCGTAGTGGTTCGCACCAGACCGGTATTCTGGAGGTCGTGGGTTCGGATCCCACCTGGCGGGCATTTTTTTCTTCACTTTCTTCTTTCTTTCCAAATTCTTAATCTGTTTCAATGATCTACCACATCCTCCCCTTGCTTTCCGAGGTTTTTTCGACTGCCAACCCTTATTTCTGTGTTATTTTCAACGAGCCCCTCATTTCCTATTCTGATTCGCTATCTATATGATATATAATATATCTATATATATATAGATATATTATATATATATATATCTATATTATATGATACAGTGAAACCCCAATAATACGACTTCAAGGGACCGCGAGAAAGTTCGTACCACCGGGGTGCGGGTAAATGCCGGCCTTGTAGGTGGGCTAAGAACTTATTTAAACTGCTATATTTAGGCGTTTCGTTCTCGCGCGCGATTTGCGAACCTTCAGCTGAAATTCTAAGCCAAAAGAACCAACGCCTATGTTGTGCCCTCTCCCGTCCACGGCGTCCGAGCTAGCCCCCCAGCCCGCGCCTTACGCGCGGGAGATAAGGCCGACGTGGTCGAGCAAATTGAGAGGAGAAGACGAGTGCAAAGGCAAGCCAAGCGAAACGAACGATAGTACAAGGCGGAGATGAAAAAAATAACGGCATTGCCGTATATGGTAGAGACACCCTATGAACATTCTCGTGCCATCGCTTTTGGGTCAAGTTGCTCACACACTAGCATAGCTGTTTTCATTTTCCAAAGACCCAACAACGCGAAATAGATAACATGATTCAAACTTACCGAGTAAACCGTGTTGTGGAGAAAATTATAGCGCGGTCTTGCGGCAGTGACTTCCTGCGGCGGCCAGCGAGTGAGCCAAAATGGCGGCGCCAGCGTATACGTGGTATACGTGTCTCCCCCGTTGCGGCGGATGCGCGTGAAATGAGGTACTCTAGCAAAGAAAAGAGCGGAGTGACAACGCGGCTTTGAAATACACTGAGAAGCGGAGACCAGAGAAATAGTAGAGAGAGCGTCGTGAAAGGAAGAAAACTTGGATCGAGCGGTGGAAAAGCGGGTGCTCGGTCCTCGCCATGGGATTTAAGTCGTATGTGTTTTCACGTTCGTCGGTGGCTCGACGGTGCTTCGAATTCACGGTCCGCCGGCCACCTTAACTTCGACTTCTCGCGTTGGCGCGTTGGCGTACTGCTGCCGCGTGGGGCCGTCGCAGGTTAACTCCCGCTCACGAGTACCCGCCTACTTTCTTACGTCGGTTCAGCAAATGGTCTGGCCCCTGCGGACTCTTTCTCATCAAGCAGCGTCAAGCGGGGTTAAGAAGACGATGGTCGGGACGAGGTGGCGAAGCGGTGTAAAACTTGGGGAAAACGCCGGTTTATCCGCACCAGGGTCCGTCGTATTAAGCGGACCGCGTGCACCCGAGCGTCATATGAGCGGGGTTTTTAATGCATTAAAGGGTTGAGAGTTGGGCGAGTTGGTAGTGATGCATCTCGAAAAAAAAACTGCGCGCAAATTTAACGGGTACAAAAACACATGAAGACGGCACTGCGCTTGTGCCGTCTTCATGTGTTCTTGTCCGCTTAATTAGCGCGCAGTTTGTTTTTCGAGATTTTAATGCATTGTTTCTGTGGGAAGTTTTCCGGGACCATGGTGATCCGTCGTAAGAAGCGGGTCGTCGTAAGTCCGGGGGTGGTGTCAGCAGGTTCCACTGTATATAAAAGGGCGCTGACATTTCAGGAAGATGACTTCCTTTCTTCATAGTACAGGGTAAGCTGGTGTCAGTGTTATATAGAGCGAGAATGTGCCAGGTAGAGGGCAGGGCAAGGGAAAGTTCGTAAGGGAGAGTTCGTGCAGTCGGAATATGGTTGGAGGGACGCGGAAAAATGAGAGAAGTGGAAAGAGGAGAGAAAAAAACTAAAGAAATCACAGTCACGTGGTACGAACATGAGAAAGAAGAATGAAGAAAATTTTAACAACGTAATTGCTATTTGTCCTATTGCCACAAGACACTGAAAATAGCGATTACTTTTTTTACCAATCACCAATAAAGCCGAGTTCGTTCTACAAAACACCAGTCGAAGTTATCGCGTGCCCTGGGTAGAGAGAGAGAGAAGGAAGGATGAAAGGCCGGGAGGTTAACCAGGTGTAGAGCCGGTTTGCTACCCTGCAGTGGGGAATGGGGTTCAGGGGATAAAGGAGAGGGCGAGAAGAGGAAGGAATAAAAGTGGGAAGGCGCACTCTCTAGTCCCGTTTTGGGACACTACAGTCTTTAATGCAAATTCGTTTCTCTCAGAAAACGAGGGCTTTCGTCGCCTTCTGTGAAGTCGATGGTGGAGACCGATGACCTAGGACAGTCTCTACTGTAAATGGTCGATTTTCCAATCTGCTGAGCGTGGTGAAAAGCACGCTTCTCTCCGACGGGTATTCGGGGCAGCGACACAGCACATGCTCTATAGTCTCTTCCGCCCCACAGGCGTCACAGTGGGCGCTGCTGGCCGTCCCGATGAGGAAGGAGTAGGCTTTCGTGAAGGCCACTCCCAACCACAGTCTACAAAGTAAAGTCGACTGGGGTCGAGACAACCCATACGGAAGACGGCGCTGAAGAAGGGGATCTTGAACATAGAGACGGTCATTCGAAAAGTCCGGTGTGTTCCATTGCTTCATGGTGATTCTGCGAGCAAAGGAGCGAAGCGACCTCGCGGCATCGGTCCTTGAAAGCGGAAGCAGGATGGTGCGTTCGCTGTCGTGGCCTGTACGAGCAGCTTCATGTTTAACATTTAACGAGACCGGAAAATACTCGCCCAAGCTCTCGCTATTTCTATTTCTTCCTTTCTTCCTTCATCCTGAACCTTTGTTTCTTCCTTTGTTTCTGCCTTATTAGTACGGCTTCTATGTAACGCGGGTGTTATCCGCTGCAATACAGCGCTGGAGGCATTGAAGGGCCACTGAAGGGAATTTGGCAAACTTCTGTTCGTATTTGCATGAGATAGACGGGCTCAAACATACTTCTCATCACTTATCCGGTCACTAAATCATAGTAGTTAATTTATAATGCCTGAAAGAAGAAGAAAAACCATGCAACATTTTCGGCGGCCGCAACAACTACCACCGCCTTTAACAACTACGCGAAATGACGCATTTTCGTCTTGCGATGGGACTGGGGTCTGGACGATGTCCAAGATTTTAAAGTTCATGGTGTGTCAATGTTATTTTTTCTTTAGAAGAAACTTTAGTACTATTGCAACAAGCATATGAGTCGGAATGTAGTTGTTGCGGTTTATTTTTGGAGAGTTGTAGAAGCCACTTAAGGCTGAAAGCTAGGCTAGTTGGTGTTGACTCGAATACATAATACCAGCGAAAAGGCACGGATCCCGGTTTTGCTTCTTTCTTAGTCCATGTCTTCTTCGCTGGGAGTATGCAGTCTTGTTCAAGCTAGTATGCGTTTCTGTACCGTGCAACACATCCATAGCTTTCGACGTTATTCGTGATCGCACAATATCAATACTTCAGGAATCACTATTCCCGCCATTCGCGTGGTGGTGCTCAAGAATTGGCCGAATAAACCTCCTAGCACCAATTCTAGCGAGCAAGTACCCTTCCATGCAGTGACGAAGGACGAGCCGACGAGACGCAGAGGGGAGCTCCCTCAGCGCCACCGGGGATGCTCAACTGGGAGGCGTTTTCTCTCGCATCTTCAGAGCTCGCCTGTCTCCTCTCTGTAGATTTTGAACCCGCACATTGCTGCAACACTCTCGCATTGTATAACAGCTTGCTCCTCTCCTTGATTGAAGCCCTTTCTGATGACCTTTGGAGCAACAGGTCACTTGAATTTTTTCTGCACAGATAAGCGTTTTGTAGCGTCGGTCCATGTGGCGTATGCGGGATTGGTAGGGGGGGGGGGGGGGGGGGGGGGGGTGGGGGGGGAGCGGGAGCGGTAGACTACGGCCTCTGACCCGAAGTTCTCGAGCGCAAAAGGGGAGGGGGAGTGCACTGTCTGTACATAACCCAAATAAAGGTCAAAGATAATAAATATTTTTTGTTAAGGTGCGCGCCAACCAATTCCCGCTTCGATGTCTTCATTTTAAACCTTGAAGTAATTGCCGAGGTTTTTATCTGTTTCTTGTTTTATTGTTCTTTAGTTTTTCCTCCTTTTATGTTCTTCTTTACCTCCCCCCCCCCCCCCCCCCCCCGCTTTTCCCTGGAGCAAAATCTTGCGTACGCCGCTGGCCCGTTACCTGCATTTAAGCTGAGCGGGCTCCCGAGCTTAGCGATGCTTGTAGACAGCGTATTCGAACGAAGGTTAGGGAATTCCTTGAGGTTGGGGAGGTTTGTAAACAGTGAATGTAAGACGTGGCATGTTACATTAATTCAAGCAGGTACGCCCTAAGTATCCCCTCTTGAATGATATCCCTTGTCATTTCCAGTTGTTCAGGTCTACACTTTCCTCTGCAGCACCGCGAATATTTATCACAGTGGTGTCCACAGCTCCCTATCTATGGCAAACAACATTGAGCTCCATATAATCCCGGAGTCCTGGCTGTTTCACAGCGCCCGAGAACCGTGGCAAGGGCCAGCCAAACAGGGAGCTTATGAGATCTGGTAGCATTGGGATTCATCGAGGTTGTGAACGCCTTTAGGCAGCTGCGCTGTCAAGACGGAGCCCGCTTGCGCTTGCCTACCAGACCTCAGAGCCCAAACAGTTGGGAAGCTAAATCCGCGGCAGGGCCGCCGCTTGTTGGGTTATTGCTTGGTTGCGTGCAAAATCAAAACAAAACACCTAACTTCGCAGCGGAAGTGTGAGGAAGCTATAAATTAATACCTTGTCTCAAAGCCACCTACGTTTAAAAAACAACAGCCCAAGGCAAGTCCCGAAGAAACCTGGCACTTCTGTGCGGGGAAGTTCGCAGTTCCGATAAAGCAGAAGGGGAGAAGTTATCATCCGGGGACCACGAGAACTTGCGCGTATTTTTTTTAAACCATTAGAAGCATAAAACCTAACTGTTCTCATTGAGCTGTGAAATGAAGAAGTGAAGTGAAGTGAAGTTTTTTTTATTTTCATAGAAAATAGGGGACCGAGGCTAAAGGCGGTTAAGCCTGACGAGCCTCGGTACACACTAAGCCTGTAATCAGTACATATACAAACGCAAAACACTTAATACATAGAAGGGGGGAACAATCAAAATACAAAACTAATTTATGAGCAGTAACACTTACTAGAATACAAAACATGTGCACAATCATGGGCAAATACAAATTGATAGTTGTACAAGTACAATTTCGTACATACGGATGAAATAAAGTGAATCATTCGACTCAAGTACTTGTGTGAAAAAGATAGAAATATAGATATATACACTTACATCCACGTGCACACATACATACAAATACGCGATATATCGAAGACGGTAAATTGCATTTTTACATTAGAATTTCACCTTCAATGCTTCAATGAGATGTTGTTTGGTCTTTTTCTTGAACATGTTTCCAGATAGAAAAAACTCATCAGGAAAGGGAATTTGTTTAGGGCGTTGGGTACTTGGCAACTCAGTTTTTGTTCACCATAATTTGTTCGCGGATTTGTTTAACTACGCGAAGATTGTAACCTATGTTGCTATCAGGAACAGGGTACAAGCGATTCTGGTGAATGTATTGAAGAAGCCGCAGATAATACACTTGGTCGGCTTTTAATATGGAGTGTTTAACAAACAATGGTTGCGTACGTAAGTTTCGGGTGCACCATAATATCCCTCAATAGCCCTCAAGGCTTTTTTTTTTTTTTTTTTGCAGGACAAGTAATTTTTGGTAATTGGAAGACGTGGTCGTACCCCAAACAAGATTACAATAAGAAAGTCTTGAAAAAAACAGGGCATTATACACAGACACTTTTAACCAAATAGGCAGTAGATTAGAAATCCTATAAAATAGGCCAACAATTTTACTTAGTTCAGAAGGAAGTTTGGAAATATGAACAGACCACGAAAGATTTTCATTAAACCACACACCGAGAAATTTTGGGAAGAAACCTGATTGATTGTTATACTGTCATAATGAAACGTCTTGCGGGGAGAGTAGAGGTTCAGTTACCGCGGCGCTCTGGCGAGTTTAACTAAACGAGCGAAAGGAGAGGAAAGAAGAAAAGGTCAAAAGACTTGTCTGAGTGGATATGTCGGGTCTAACGCTTACAGGTAGGCAAAGGCGGGTCTTGTGTGTTTCGTTTATATGCATGCGCGAAGGAGTAGCCTCTAAAATGGAAAACATGCCGGCAGTTTCTATCTTTTAAGACAGGATACGTTCATCTGATGGTCCTCTGCAGGGTGTAATAAGGACTTCTCGGTCCTGCTAAATGAGGTGCGATGTTTCAGGCTACGGCCAAGAGTTGGAGAGGAATTCAGTTTTTGCTATAAACTCACGTATTCTTTACCCAAAAGGCCCCAACGACTGGTCTTGGACCCACTGCGCACTGCCATCCCAAATATGGCAATAGCGGCTATGCCACCTCAGTGGCAACAGGCGTAGTCGTTCTCATCGAAAACCCTCGCCAAGGACCTCCCCATAGCGGACGGTATAACGGAGTTTTGTTCCCGCGCTGTCCTGACAAGTAGCAATTATAATTTTGTGCGGCTTTTTCGCGTCTGCAACATCAAAACTGGGGACCCGAATTGCACCGCGGGTGCTCGATGCTTATCGCGGGCGCGCGAGCACCTCGGCGTTTCCTGCAGTAAGAATCGTATATACAGAGCCACAGCGGAGCGCTGTTGAAGCGCGAGCGGCTATCGCCCTGCGTCCCTGAGAGTTTCTTATTGACTCAGATTAGCCTAATGGACGTGCGGACAAGAATTCATTATCCGAAGGGATCAAAATCACTTCAAGGCTCTCCCATTCATGTTGCCTTTTAAGTTTTAAGTAAAAAAACCACCAAGTCCAAGGTCTCAGTTTTTCCACAATATTTGCAAAGTTCTGTTGAATACTGTTCTCGAACGATCTAACCACATATAAGCAGCGGTATTATACTGAGCTTCAAGAGTAAAAATTTAAAAAAAAATTACGCCCATCTTCCCGCGAGGGAAGCCTGGTGTGATGGCGACGCATCGGGGGGGTTCGATTGGTGTTTCCGTTGGGTTGATTCTCTAATCGCGTGAAACGTGTTGTGAACGCGTATGATGCATTTTCCATCACATGCGGGTGTTCCTATACGCGGGACGATGGGCGTAATTGTTGTGTCACACCACTCATGAAGGGACCGTCGCTTCCATCACGTCTTCATCGGAAGAATCAGTTAAGCATGAAGAGTCAACCACGAAGTAGTCAAAGCAAGTTCACGTCAGTGCGAGAGCGAACGCTTGACTGAACCACCGTGGCGCGATACCCACCCGCGTTATATTCACAGCGATTGAAGGAGAGCAGACAACGGAGGAGAGTCGCGCGCATGCGCGCACTTGCGCGCCCGGAGCAGTTGTTAACGCAGCGGCAGCGAGCGCGGGCCAAACAAGGCGCCAGCTATGGTATGCTAATGAGCCGGAGTGAGAGTGTTGCGCACAGCTGTGGGAGAGAAGAACGGAGGATGGATGCGGACGGACGCCGCGACGACGACGCAGGAGGGACAAGCCCGAGAGCAAGAGATGCGTCGCATCTAATAAATATATAGATAGACCCTTAACACTGCTTACGCGTGGAATGCGAAAGCCGTATTACATTTTTATTCCAAGCTTTGCGATCCTCTATATCTGATGACGCGACTGTCGTGATATATGTCATCCCTGTCGAGATAAGTTCTTCATCGTCTGAGAGATATGTGTCCGGCGACTAATCTTCGCGTCGTAATGGTTGCGGTGGCGTCAGCCGGTAGTGGTTTTGGCTGCACCGAGCGCCTGTATATTTTGCTAGGCCGTGCGGTTCTTATGGGTTCCCTTGCATTTTTTTTGGGGGGTACTTCCGTGGGTGACCACGTTACCTAGCTTCCGCCGGAGGTAGACGCTTCAGAGTTCATAGCAGAGGAGACAGCGCCGACATCAGAAACGTGTTCAGTGGTACGATTGTGTACTCTCATTACCATCGTCGTGGTCCTTTTCCGTTTTCTTCTTCCCTGTGTTACCATGTCTGAGAGACTTGGCGAATCGCCCTTGTCAGTCCTACATGTTCTCTTGTAGCATAAACATGCTTTGATGCTTTTGTAAAGCTTGGTCAAATTACTCCTGTAAGCCGGCAGTAGTGCGGTTGTGTTCTCTCGTTTCCACCGTCATAATAACTTTCTCCCCGGGCGTCGTTTTCTTCTCTCTTGAGTTTGTACCTCGCCCTCGTATGCCCTGCATGTACGATCGTGGCGGAAAAGTGTTTTGCTACTTCTGTAGCTATCATGGACAAGTTACTCGTGTAGGCCTTAGTACGTGTCTATAGCCACACGTTTCCAAGTTGAAGGCTGCGCAACGCCGTCACTAGGCCTTATTTAGTTCTACAGCTAAGAATTCTTCGGCCGTGTCGCGGTGGGGGGGGGTGCGTGCTCGGTTCGCACTTCGGAGACCCCGGGAACGAATCACAGACCGCAATTCACACAATTTACTTTTATTTTTGTATTTTTTTTTTGCGTCGTCGCGCAATTTTTGGAACCATCGCTCGGTCAGGCCAACGCCGGGTAGTAGCATTTTCGCGTAATGTGGGGTTAAATGCTTCCGCATTTAAAAAAAAACACTCTGGGCACCTAAGTAATCTTTATGATGTGTAATGCAAGAGCATTTCTTTTCGCTGAGTGTGTCCCTGAGTTAAGTCACTCACTTTCCGCTTAATGTGGTCGAGTTTAGTGCTTTGCCTTATGCCAGCTTGCAACCTAGAATCACATGCGAGGCATTCGCTTAGCTGGCGTTGCTTTGGTGATCCTGTTGAGTGTTTGTTTTCGCTGTTTGGTCGAGCTCTTGTTTTCCCTTATGTGCCGCTTAGCGTATTGGATTCAGGTTCTCTGTTTTCTCTTCTTGGGTGCCGTTTATACATCGAGCTTTTTTGGACAAAGTGAATCAGCCTGTAAGTCAGTTCTTTTACCTTCCTGTTTCTCTTTCGCCCTTGTTTTGCTCGCAGCTGTGGCTCAACATCTCAAAATGCCTCGGCTTTACAGGCACATCGAGAAGGGAAAATTGTCGAAATAATCCGGATTCACAAAAAGGGAGATGCCAAAGTGCTTAAAATTACAAACCTATCATCCAAGTCAGCGTTGTATACAAGTTTATTACCAAGATATTAATTAACTGCATAAGTGTCCCTTTGAATTTAGGTCAACGGCCAGGCACTCCTGGATTAAGGAGTTCCCCCCCTGGTCTGCCTCCACACACGGAGTCTGACGAGGCTGGGAGATGTAGGGCCGTTTGGTAGGTTCCCGGATTTTAATTTCCCGTTGGGTTTGCTCTGCTTTTAAGAGATCCATATAGACTACATGGACAATGGCGAAGTCTTGTACCAGGCGAAGGGTGTCTGCTTCTCTCATGCCCCGATGTATACCAGTCAAAGAACGGCTGATCAAGGTGTTTTCGCCATTTTGGTGATCCATGCTTGCTTGAGGAGTGGTTATAAAGTTCGAGGAAGCCGCTGTGTCACCGCCGCTGGCCGGCTAACTTTTGATTGAGGGTTACTGTGACGCCCGCCGCTTCGAAACTTCCCAGGTTCGTGAAATGAGAAATAATGGAATGCCTGGAGAAATTTTAGTCTCCTGGTGATCGCTTTGGGAAGTTCTACCGATTGGTACTGGTCTCGTAGCTTTGCCGCCCCTAGGTGGGCCTGTGCAACGGTAATTGGTGGAGCCGATGTGGAGCACGCCCGCATCGGCTGTTCACCTGGTGGCGTCACGACGTTTAGAGTAAGCATTTGATCCTCTATACCCCGCCGTAGCACTGGAAGCGTTTAAAAACTTGGGGATACAGGAGACTTACATATGACTTTCCGAGGGATTCAAAACAAGTGAACGGGCAAGATAATCCTCCACGAAAGTGAAAAGTTCGCGATTACGATCCAAATCTGTGCTTTGGCACAGCGTTGGACGTGCGGTGCGCAATGCATACAGTCAAAACTGTACCTAACGAAACGCGATCTTACGAATTTCCCGATCTAACGAACAAATTAGGATTCCCTGCAGGTGCCTATGCTTTTGTTAACTCAACTAACGAAATAGATTCAGCTCCATTCCCAATTTAACGAAGCATTTCGAGAAACATACACATTTAAATGAGCATTTCGAAAGTGTTTCGCCAGAAAACAACAAAATTATTGCGTCACGTCAGAAAAAAAAACGATGTGTATCTAGTTTTCTTTTTTAGGAGATATACGAGATAACCCAGCTGTGCGGGCGCACAAGAGGTGTCAGAGGATTCTGGCGCCTCTTGTGCTGAGAGGAGGCTGAGATGACCCAGAAACTTGTGATTCCCGCGCCTGGCCAGACGATGGACGATGTTGACTTGTCAGGCGCTTTGCTCGGGCTCCCGAATGAACCGAGAACGCGTTGAACGCGCTTGAGTGCTACGAAAAGTATGTTCGGCCCAATGATAACGAAGTACACGCAGGCGAACATCACAGGCTTTTTTGCTAGGAAATAAATGTGTTTCATTGAACTATTTTCACCACGGATTTTAGCGCATTGCTAAATTATCGGCAGGCGAGCGCCGTGGCCACCGCAATTACGGTGTCATGGTATATATCGCCTCCCTTGGTACATAAAATTTGTGGAATCAACTGCTTGTAAAATGACAATCCGATTTTACGAAGTTCTCTATTTAACAAAATAATTCACAGTTCCTGTTGACTTCATTACATCGGCTTATACCTGTATATACGGCAGAAGAAGGACTGAATCGGCGGCTCCATTCACCAATCGGCTCAGCCTGCTGGCGATTGCCTGCTGCTCGGATAAACAGGAAAGCGCTGGCCTCCGCGTTACCCCTCATCTGACTCGCAACAGGAGCTTCTACGGCACTGGGTCCGCAGCGTGTTTTTCATTATGGGTGGTTGACACTTGACAGTGAGCAGCGGCATTTAAACGTAATGCACTACTGGCAACAGAACGTTTGCGCAGGTACGGCGTGTCAGCAGGCTGTTTTGACAACGGACGGTGGGCCTGCGGGCCAGTGCAGTATTCTGGAACCTTTTCTCAGCGCATTCCTGCATATACCCTTGCCATCCATAAAGAGGAAATCAATGTGCTTCTACAATGGTCACCTATACACAGGAATTATAAAATTATGTGCTATCAAGTGCCTACGTCTAATGTTGCCTGCATTACTCGCGCCTACCCAAAGCAGCTCATACCAACAGCAACTGCCAGTATCAAGGCTCCATGCTAATATTGTTTCTATACCAAATCCAGGCAAACAAGTTAGCGTTTAGGTAGCCTCGAGTGTACTCTGTACAAGCTGTTGTAGCGTACGCCTACCGAAATGACTTCAGGACTGGCAGGGCTCTTATCTGTATCTTGCCACCAGGCACAGATTGCGTTCAGGCCTCATCTGGAAACTGAAGGTGGGCTGGGCTTGACCCTCTGTCATCAATGTTTCTAATTGGTAGTTGTTCACACAGAGTGTAGGCGTTTCTTGCCATGAACATTCACACGGCATACAATGACAACAGCAACGGGGCCATCTTGGAAATTCTCCATGGCCTCCTTGTCCCTGACAATGTCGGCTCTTTCCTCCGACATTTCCCATATCAATATCCTTTTGCCAGTCACTTCAAGTCAGTCTGTGGAGCATCTCAGGGGAGGGGGGGGGGGTCATTCACCCTTCCTCTTTAAATTATTGTGTATACTTCTGTCGCCGCTTGCCTCGTATGTTTGCTCCACACCGAACCTCCGCTTTCTCGTGTACCCGGACGATATAAAACATTGTCCAGAAAACATACTACTGCATAAAAAAGCATTTTTAAACTTTCCAAATTTTCCCGCATGCGTCCTTAGCCAGCGGTTGTCACAGAACAGCCAATATTTTCTTCAAATGTACTCATAATTCTACAAGACCTCTTGTGCAGCGTTTGAAGGGGTATGGGAAAGGCATACAGCCGTAAAGAAATTGTCCTTTTTTGAAATACTGAGAGCCTATTTACGTTGGCGACGGAACGAATGGTTTGAATTGGGACTGCACGACACAGAAAATCGGCACCAAGGCATCAACTGAGGAGTTTGCGGGCTGTTTTATCCGAGCTAATTTCTATCCAAAAACTCACCCTTCAGCTTTACTTTCGGGAGCTCAGTACGCAAGAAAGCATCGGGTTGGTTTTGTCGACAATGACAGCAGCCGATGTCGGACGCGGCTAAAAAGAGTGGAAATTACTCTAAACAGGGGAGGGCCGCATCCATTCACTTGAATTGTCTCGCAGCCCATCTGAAGGGTTATGTGATCCCGCCGAGTCGACTGCAATGACCTTTACACTTTTGCGACATCCAGGTTAGGGAAACAGGCTATGCGTAACGAACGCTTCTATCTGGCTCACGAACCGGACGACAACGCAGTGGTCGTAAAATGTTCACCAAGTGCAAATCGACACAAACACAGAAGATGGCAGAGACTACGAGCGGAGAAAGAAAGCTGATGATTCTTTAAGGCGTGTCTGCTTCTCTCCAAATTAGGTATAGGTAGTCGCTTGGCTTTTGTGTTACCCCATTTGTTCCGACTGGGTGCCTTTTCGCTGCTTCCGCGTCGTGATGTAGGAGGCACGTCGCGCCTGGTCGTATAAATACAGCGTAGGTGAAGACGTTCAACGGAAGAGTAGAGACAAAGTGGGAGGAGAGCACTCGCGGTTCAGACATTTACATGAGGCAAAAATCATGATGCGGCGCTCGTTCCCGTACTCCTTCCTTATCTTTATTTTTCTCGTGATCTTAAGAGCTGCCGAAACTCTTGAGAATTTTTTTTCTGTCGAGGGGCGTCTCAGGTGCCACGACCAAGATGACAGCCAGAGATGGGGCTAATCTGATGAGGGCAAGGTCACTTGTTCGGTGTCTTGAACGGTCTTCTGGGCGGAAATAGGAGACCCGAAGCCTTCGCATAAATAGCTCACTTTGCCCAAAAATTGAGGGGAAAGATCAGAACACGCGTTTCACATGTAATCCTAGTAACTCCCCTTTCCCCTCTCTCCGGCTTTGTTGTCTCATTCTTTTTGTAGTGTTTTCGCTCGCTTAGAATAAAATCAGTTGTCAGTGCGCTGTCCTCACGTCAAAGCGCACGTTTTTCTCGTGCCGTTAGAGGTCTGCTAAAAGAAGCACCCAGAGTTATTAACATCGTGCCGAAAGAACAGGGATACTGGAAAATTTCTGGCCGGTTGCAAATATTTCCCCTGGGGTACCTGGCCGCGACGCCGGCGCAGTGGCTAAGGAGTTGTGCTGCTGAAACCAAGGACACGGGGTTTGATCCCGGCGGTGGCGGCTGCCTTTCAGTAGGAGTAGAAAAGCGAAAACGCCCGTGCGTCGAGATTTCTGCGCATGTTAAAGATCTCCATGTGATCAAAATGAATCCGGAGCCCTCGCTATACGGCGCACCTCATAGCGTAAGTGTAGCTTCGGTGCGTTAAACTTCGAAAATTTAAAATTCTTTGCAAGATATAACTTGAACTACACGCAACATTTTATTTGAGCAGAAAAAAAGATAATTGTGACATTAACAGTTTGCTTATTAACTCCAAGGCCCAGCGCAACGCCAAAAAAAAAATGTCGCTTTTTATAAACACCTAAGGACCGACCGCTTGCGTTCACGGTAACAGGTTTCACGATAAAAGGTGTCGACATAGCGTTGAGTTAAACGACGCGATATCTGAAGTGTTATCCCCTAATTTAAAACCCCCGCTCGGTTGATAATGTCACAAGCTCTAGGTTTCATTCCATTTTTAGAAACACATCGAACACTGGCTGTTGCACTCGGCTTACTTTGTATAAAACGAGGCAACGAGTGGTCAATTAGAAGCGTTGTAGTGAAGCGGATATACGTTAGTTAACTGGAAAGGCCAGACGTAAAAATGTCGCTTATTTACAGTCAACCACTCGAACTCCTTTGAGAGTGCACGTATACACTACGCAACACTGTTGGCTAATATAAGAGTGAATCGAACATCAACTAGTTACCCCTGAGAACTGTGGACACACTTTTTTTACAAATATGCTGCGCGCAAAAGTGGTGGTCTTAGACGTCAAAACGCCGCAGTAGATTTCTTCAAATCCGTTCGGGGAGAGGCCGGATAGGCGGGAAGTACGAAAGCTGTGTTATAGATGTGTTACCCTCTGTACACACGTCCGCACACACACGCATGCCGTGGCGTGCTCTTTGCACAATACGAACTAAAATCGCGACACCCTTTCAAAGAGGAGGGCCTAAGTATAGTCCATTCGGAAATGGCGCAAACGCTGCGGCTGACCACTTTACACTAGCCAAGCAAAAACATTGCGTAAAGAAAACCAAAGCAAAACCCAAATAAACCGTGATAGGGCTTCGAGAGCAATGCATAAATGCAGTTTAATTGGTTGGCAGGGGATCGCAGAAGACGTTGAAATGGTTGGCGTTTAAATAGCCCCCGGGTACCTCTGTACCCTAAGTAATGTTGAACTGTTTAAAATAAAACTGCGAGGCATTTTTACGGCTGTGGAAAAATGTCTATTTTTTGTACTCGCGTTATTTGTAAAAACATAGATAAGTTTTAGGCGCAAACCTTGTTCAACCATGAAAGAAGCAATAGGTCGACTAGATAAATTATCTTGTGTGCGTGCGTGTGTGCGCGGGCAGGTAGTGTACGACCAATTGACACAACTGCGTAGATAATCAGATAATTTTTTATTTATTTATTTATTTACAAGATACTGCAGGCATGAAGCCCAAGCAGGAGTGGTACAGGCAATAAACAGGAAAAAAAGAATATGAAAAGGCATCAAGCCTAACATCACATACATACAACAACCAATTAAGCGGGATTACATGACTTACATTTTGCAAAAAAAAAAAGGGGGGGGGGGAAGAGAAACATGGGCCCTGAAGTAAAGCAATGCAACAACACAATGAAACAGTAGATAAGACAACAGCAAATCATTTTCACGTCACCAGGAAGACATGCGCGTCAATAGAATCTGTCGGAAGAAGAAGGCGGCAAGCGGTAGCTTGTTCCACTCACTGATCGTGCGTGGAAAAAACGAAAATTTGAAAAGATTAGTTTTGGCCGAAAATATGGAGTTAAGGCAAGAGCATGTAAATTACGACCGCCGCCGTGTTCCCAGGAGACTAATGTAGGGGCTGGAATCAATAAGAGCTTCCGGTTAACTATTGATAGAGTAATTTTAGCCGAACTGATTTACGTCGGGATTCTAATGTTGGGATACCATGTCTTTCCATGAGGGCAGAACGGAGTCTGTTAGCCCGTACATACCACAAATAAGCGGATGGCTCTTCTTTGAATTCTCTCGAGGCAATCGATATTGGGTTTCGTGTGAGGATCCCAAATAACGCAAGCATATTCGAGTTTCGGGTCTAACTATTGAAGTATACGCTAAGTATTTAACTTGAGATGGAGCATCCTTGAGTTTGTGTCGTAATAAACAAAGTTTACGGAAAGCTGCAGCGCATATGCTAGTAATGTGAGAGTTCCAACTCAGGTACTGGATAATGTTACACCGAGCTATTTGTGTTCATATACTTGCTTTAACGGTTGGTCACAAGTACAATAAGTAAATTCCAACGGGTGCTTCTTTCTACTCATTCGGAGGTATACTGTTTTGTCATGGTTTAGTTGCATGTTAGAAGTTTTGCTCCAAGAAGCAACATTTTCTAACGCTGAGTTTAACGCAAGTTGATCCTCAATGCTATTAATTTCGTTTTAAAAAGGATGCAATCGTCTGCAAAAAGACGTATTTGGACCGGATTATTTATAACATTAACAATGTCGTTACAAAAAATAAGAAAAAGTAAAGGCCCCTAGCACACTTCCTTGCGGTACGCCAGATTGTAACAGGGAGAGCGTCAGAGGTGCTTCCATTTATGTCGACGTACTGGCTGCGGTTAGTTAAATAGGCAGTTACCCAATTAACTATAAACGGTGGAAGCCCGATTTGAAGTAATTTGTCGATTAATTTGTCGTGTGGAAACGCGATCAATGCCTTACTGAAGTCTAAGAGAATGAGGTCAACCTGTCCTCTCTTATCTAGAATTGAAGAAGCGTGGTGAACAACTGTAAGTAATTGAGTGATGGTCGAGAATCCCTTGCGAAACCCGTGCTGAAATGGTGAGAGGATTTGATGGGCATCTAAAAATTCCGTTATGAACGTAGCAACGACGTGCTCAAGTAGCTTACAGGCAGATGATAACATAGATATGGGTCTGTAGCTAGGAATTAAGAGTGGGTCTCCTTTTTTGGGAATAGGTACGATACGGGCTATTTTAAAATCAGAAGGTAGCCGTGGCCCGAATGAAGAGAAGATTCAAAAATAAGGACAATTTCGTCACAGTTTCCGCATAACGCCGCAGAAAATGCGTTGGGTATGCAATCGGGGCCCCTGGCGTCGATTTGTTTTTTAATCGGAAGTAACATATTTAAGACACCATTGCGCGAAACTATATTAACATCAGGATAGGAAGCTACCGTATTACTCTATTTCAACTCAGACTGCGAAAATACGCTATGAGAATACAACTTAAAGTGATTCGCGATGACTCGAGGATTGGTTCAATTTAGAGCCGTTGAATGAAATTTCAGTGACGTTTTCTTTGCGCTGTCTAATAAAGTTCCAGAATGTTTGTGGTTCCTCTCTATGAAGTTCGGTAAAGTAGTGTTAAAGTAGAAACTCTTAGCACGAGTAATAGCATTGGAGAGGGCAGTACGAATCTCGGAGAGCTGTTGAGGTGCTGTACGTTTTTTTCGCAAGCGCTGGCTTTGCGTTTAAGGTGAATTATGGATCTAGATACCCAGGGCGTATATTTGGCGGTCTTCTTAACTTATCGCGTCAAAATATCCCAAGCAGAATAACCACATATGTTTAAATGTATTCCAAAGGACCTCAACATCATATTCAGCGAAATTAGACCAGTTATTTTCGAAATACTCAATAACTGCTGTGTCATTAGCTTTCGCGAAGTTTTTCACATTTCTGAGAACTGGGGAACTTGTTACATTTTTATAAAAAAGAAAAACTGACACAAAGACAATTTTGTGATCTGAGAAACCGTGTCGACAGAGACGTCGTACTTTTCGAAAGATCTGGGCAGAAAAACGATGGTCAAGTATAGGGGATGAATTTCCACAAACTCCTGCTGGTTGCTTAACTACTTGGACAAGATTGTGTGTAAGCATTATGTCAAGAATATCATCACTGTGGCAAGAATCGGGTTTTGTTCTCAAGCGGTCCCAGTCCCAGTTTGGCAGATTAAAATCCCCAAGGACGAGAAGCTTATTGTTACTAAAAGAGGCCATATGGGATCGCAGGTTCACAAGAAAATCGGGACCAGAATCAGGTGGTCTGTACACAGCGGATAACAATGATAACTCGTTCCCGAAGAAACCCTTAAGCATAAGCTTTCAGTGTCTGGCGATTGCGCAAGAAGGGAGGTTTTAATACCAGTCTTTAAGATTACTGCAACACCGCCACCTCTAGTTGGCCGGTCCCTTCGCAATATTTTGTAACCTGGCGGCACTAGTTGTCAACTGGTATCTCGCTGTGTAGCCACGTTTCCGTAACAACGGTCAAGTGTGGGGCTGTGACATACAAAAGGGCTTCAAGCTGTCCAGTTTTTTAGCGAGACTGCGGGCATTTAGGTTAACGACCTGGTGGTATTTTTATATGGCTTGTCACAGAGCAGACGACTCAGAATTGTTTCCACTACCATCAGGTGACGTGTCTAAGATATCTACCGCGAGCGTTTGTCCGCTGCTAATACCTCCACTGGACTGTGAAGGCGTGTGCCGTTGCTCATAATGAGTGGAAATTATTTGCCGCTGATTAGAGTTTGCGTTCGAGATAAAAGTTCGCCGTCGACGTGCAGTTTATCATGGACGAGATAAACTTTTTTTACCAGCAGCTTTCTCGCTTTTGGCACTTTCCCAGAGCATTTTCGTTTCTTTAGGGTATGAGCTGAGTAGTCATTCTGAATGGAAATTTTCGTGCCCTTTAGTTTTTTTGCATTTTTGAGGACAGTAGCCTTTTCATTAAAGTCCTGGAAAAAATAAATAACTGGCCTTTTGACAGGACCTTTGCCTAGCCTGTGAATTCGACCTACGGATTCGCACTTAACTCCCAGTTTTCGTTGAAATATTTCCCCAGTGACTTTTTGCTTAAGATCATCTTCTGTTTCGTCACGGTCTTCAGGCATGCCAAAAACCACCAAGTTCGACCGTCTGCTTCGGTCTTCAAGGTCGACAAGTTTACGCCTTTGGGATTCCACCGAGGTAGAAAGGAGCTTATGGCGTTGTCTATGTCGTTTAATCTTGCAGTTTTTGATTTCAGCTCGTTAATGTGAATATCAAGTTCTAGAAAACGGCTCCTCAAGTCCCCTAAAAGGCTTTGAGTTTTCACTTTTAGGTCTGCCACCTCACCTCGAAGTGCCTCTTGCCCTTCCAAAATTTGCAACAATAATTCTTGGGTTTTAGGACCAGGATTGGTTTCAAACGTCTCCACAAAGAAGCATTTCGAGAACAACAAAAGCATTCCTAAGCACATTGTAGCACTGTCCGGGGCACGGCAGGACCAGCAGAATAGGATTGTCGCTTTTAGACTGGTGTAAACTGAACCAATCTGCATGAGGTAGAAAAGCGGCTTAGAACGAGCCATGCTCCCGCCAGGCCCGCCGTGCCCACTGAAGACGAAGTGTTGGAGTCGATCTTTTATAGGCACCGCATCGGTAGACGTCACGGCCCCGAATTGCACAGGGGGCAGCAGGGAGACGATGACGTCACCCAGATGTGGCACGTGCAGGTGATGCGGCTCTTTGACGGGTAGACGCTGGTGCAAGGGTGGCGGGAAAGTGTCCGAGGGCGAGCAGAACTGCGCAGCCAACGGGTTGGCCAGCGCAGCAATGCAGCTTAGCAAGCCCTGCATGAGGTAGAAAAGCGGCTTTAAAACGAGCCATGCTCCCGCCAGGCCCGTCGTTCCCACTGAAGACGAAGTTTGGTGGTATTGTGGTAAAAAGACGTGTTACCATTCCCCTACAAGATATTCCAATGAATGAGGTAATGCACAGAAGCAAATGCAGAAACTCCGGTTATGCCCTCCTACAACGCGACTGCACTGATGCTGCCTTTCAGTATTCGGCTAACATCGGCTAACATTAGCTTCTTTAGTGCTTCACCACTATAGCAAAAGAGAGTAACGGTTCGTTATTTGCGAGGGGGGAGGGGGGGGGAGGGGGGGGAGTAACTGTTTACCATTAAATCTTTTCAGAAAGAAACTGTGATGGGACGAGCCATTCGTTCCTGAGCAGACGAGCATCTGGTCCTTTCTGATACACCCCGGGGACGTACCGTTTATGTATGAGTGGCGGGGAAAAAAAAAACACTCGGGGATAGTGAAGTGAACCCTGTCCCCTGCAACACGAATCCGATGTGCTACCCACTCGGATCCCAGAGGGCTTTTCCTCCAAAATGCAGCATTGTTTACCGAGGTATACATATATAAATAACCCGCTGGCGCGCTAGAGGCCGTGACTAAGATAGGGAGGGAGTTGAAAATAAGCATTTAAGCGTAAAGCGTGAAGGACCTTGCACCTCGCGTCGTTTTATTGTTGCTTGCGGTAAAATTCTTAGCGCTGCAAGTGCTCGCGATTCCCACTTTGCTTACTCTAAGTATCATTCCTCAGCCTCGTTTGCAAGTAGAAACTAACAAACAGTTTTTTTTTTCTTTTGTAAATGAACAAAAAAATTGTTCTAATTGAGCCCATGGCCTTGGTGGTTTAACGTCTTATCTGTTACGGCACAATTCAGCATCTTTGTCAGTGCTCGTTGCATATCTTACACACCTTCGGTTTGTACGCAAAAGTGAGCGTCTGCATCTGCGAGTGTCCTAATATCGAAAAAATAAGAGGTTTTCGCATGGAGAAACGAAATTAAGTTTCACGGTGCCTGCCTGACTTCTCAGAAATCATAGCATTGTTGTACGTTTGAAACAGGGCAGTGCAACCGGGTATTACCGCTGTTGCGGCCTTGTTATAGCTTTTAAACGCGCGCCATTTATGCCCTGCAAGTCAAAGCTAGCACAAACACGTTGCATAGCTATAGCGTGCGTTTTTTTTTTTTTGATGTTGCGGCCCTCAGCCTCCAGTGAATTCTTCGCCCTTATAACTATATACCTGAGTTTCACGTTTGACGAGTTAGTTTTGTTATTTTGCCTAACAGCTGTCTCGTTGTGTGACACGAACAATATCCTTAATTAGCTTGTGTTACCGCTCACTAAATCTGCGCAGCGCAGAGTATTTGCCTGAACAAAAAAAGTCACAGCATATCCACGGGGTGAATGATGATGAGTGGGCGAAGCTTCCTGAGGGGAAATCATCGGTAAAACCGTGACTCTTCAGTCAAAGTTCGCCCACTACATCTGTGTCCGAACGTAAACGTCTAGAAAGTCTCGCTTAAAAACCGCGCGTCGGCACCTTGGGGCCTCAGCTCGCCTGATATGCGTTTTGCAGACGCCGCACGAGCTCTCACTGCATCGGGGTCTGCCTGCCGATACGCGCGCTTTCTCTCGCCGCTTCCCGTTCTCTGACGTTTTGGAGATCCCTCTTCGCGACCGCAGCCGTGCCGCTTCGCGTACGGCAGGGTCCTCGCGCCGTTGCCGTGACGCTTGGGCCTCTCGTTTCCGAACGCTGGGATCTTGGCGGCGTCGTCGCGCAGCCAGACGACACGCTTCGGCCTCCCGCTCTCGTACGGCAGGATCTTGGCGGCGGCGTCGCGCAGCTTCACGGAGCGCTTCTGCCTCGCGGGCTCGCACATCTGCAGCCTTATCCATCGGGGCGACTCCGCGCGCGCGCCAACAGCGAACGGATTTTATTACAACGCTCCCCGCCATCTAGTAAACAATCCAAGCGCATCTTTTCATCATATACAAGTACCGCCATCTAGTAAACAATCCAAGAACTAAACTAGAGGTTGTCACGCCATCTAGTAAACAACTGAAGAACTAAACTAGAGGTGGCTACATACATACGTCGAGGATGGACAGACCCACGCCCTAAGGAGCTTCGCCCCTAATAAGAAGCGTTTGTGAGTCTTGCACAGACAACTCCTTGCCACGACCCACCACTTGGTTTTGTCGAGACACTTTTTTATCATTACAGTTGAATCATTCTCACACGGAACTATATGAACACCACCAGCTGCAACGACGTGTGTTTGAGAATTATGAAAACTGTCTACAGACACATGCGCCCAATCACAGCGACCTCGCCATTACAGTGGGAGGTTGCTTCCACTGTAATGGCGAGGTCGCTGTGATTGGGCGCTCAGCCTTGTAATGAGCCCAGGAACGAGAGACTAAACGCTGCGTCCATTGCTCGCTATACTGCAGGGACAAACAGTTACTCCACCGAATATGCACACGGGCAAACACACTGCCACAGTTCCTTCTGTTAGGACGAATGGTCGCCGGCGAAGAGTACAGGCTGTATCTACTCCCCATGTTTCTCCTTTTGCCAGAGAGTGCTGCACGCATTCGGCCGTATACGTATAAGAGCAGTGTGAGCTATTATTCCGCTGAAATTCGCCGCTCTTGGGATTTCAACGTATTCGTAATCAACTTGCCGCACCTTTGACCCGCCGCACCTTAACATTGTTCCACACATTCAGTGGAAATCTACCAAAGCTGCCGTCTTACTTGGAGCGCGTGTACGTGCAGAGTGTGCCCGTGCAATGGCTAAGGTCACACATTCGATAGATAAAGGAAGCACCCTGAATAATCCAACCAAGACAAAATGCCCACAGTATGAACTGAAAGGCTCATTTCTGGCGAAATAGCTCCGTTGTTGTTGTAAGAAATTATTGGAGCCCTCAAATAAACCAAATAATAACAGGAGGACAGAAATTTCGGGCGCTAATGCTTTTCAGCCGCTCTGCTGTACAAAGATCCCGTTTAAATTAGCTTTCCACGATAATACAAACTTGATTTCTGGACGAATTTTTACCAAGGAGCAACGTAAGCAGTCTTGCATAAAAGTATGAACACCTCATGTTACCCTATGGAGCCCTATACGCCGAGGTATGTAACATCAGCTTCACCAGAATACACAAGTGCATTGCAAGTTCATTGGAAGTACATTTTTTACGGTAGTCTTTTTTGGGCTTTCCAACGCAAGCATTTTGGCTTGACTGATTGCACGTCTGCCGCTAGACTTAGCCGCTTGGTCTAAAAGAGATCAACGGGTTGTTTCAACGTGAATATATTTAGTAAAGGTCGTTCCAAGCTTCTCAAACTAGTGCTATCCACCACCGGCATATTTGAGGCCAATATAAGTACACAAACGAGAGTACCAGTGTTTTTAATCAAGAATACACTTTAGATTGATTTCAACGAAACGCACACAACAAGAACGCTAAACGACAAGCAGCAACAAAGAGCTGCGCGCAGCCTAAGAACTCCCACGTCTCAGTCACAGTCGTTCAGAAATTCACGTGACTGATTTTTAAGGAGTCAATAACAACGGTCCCTCCTCCATGTGCATGCCCTTCGTGGGGGATCCTTGATGACGCGTGTCATTAGACAACATGATGCTCGGAAATACCTGGTAACACGTTCCATTTTGCGTTGCTGTAGCAAGAACGCTAGCCCCAACCTGGCCAGGACCATTGCGCTGCCTTTGGTTATTACAAGATAATCGTATTAAGGGATGCTTATATGCCTAGGGTGTAATGTGTTTTTACTTGTCGATAACGAAACCTCCCGAGGCTCCACGTGTCTTCGAAGCTCGACGCGTTGCATATCGCGAAGCGTTGGAAAAGGAATGCTCCCCTGTGCAATGCTCAATATTAGGACGCGGTCACAACCAATGTCGCACGCCATTCAAAATATTATTTAGACCTCAACCATGTATGTCTGATTCCTTGCGTATGTATTTTGAGTGGAGTACTTATTATACGCACTATTTGTACTATCAAAACAGGATTTAGGCCTGAAGCGGACTTGGACACGCATTTTGAGGAGCATATTTGTCAATACGAACCATTTTCAATATCATTACACAGTGAAAATAAAGGCACGAGTCATTCTCAAGGGTGACCAAAGTTAACGCTCAAGAGAAGTAAAATGTGCTCATACCTTTCACGTAAATTTTGTGCCAACGCTATGTAGTGGGCTAAGAAGCTTCATTGGTCATCCAGCCACACACACTGAAAGAGTTCATAAATATTTTTTCTTTGCCGAGATATGTTCCGGACTTGGAAACGCCAGGTGTCCGTGCTCACACCAGATACGGCTCCTTCAAAGCGGATTAACTCTAGGCAACCTCTTGCAATGCAGCGTCTGCGTTGTCTGTATACGTTCTTCAGAACGCCCAATAAACCTGCTTCACCATGTCGCACTGGAACAGCTGATCATTGCGATCAAACGAACGAACTATAGGCTCATGCCGGACGCTGGCATACGATTTGACTCAAAAAATGATGTCGGGGGCCGTGACATTGTTCAATGCAGGCATGACGTTTTATTTGTTTATTAAATCGAAGCTTTCTATGCCTTACTGGTGCGTCAATCATTACGCCAAAACGCACTGCAGGAAAGCCAACCTACACAATGAACATCTCAAGAAAAAAAAACGCTTCTTGCGGTCGGAATGGAACCACCTCGGTAGCTCGGATTATGAAGATAACGTCTATTCGATTTTACCATTCGGACACGATCGAAGCAGTTTGGATTTCCGACTTTAACTTTCGCCCAAGTGGCGTGGGAGAAAGGTGCGCGTTTCCACCTCTTTCTGTAAGAAAGGGGTTTGATGTTATTATTTATTTATTATATTATTTATTTATTTATTTATTTATTATTTATTTATTTATTATTTATTTTATTTTATTTATTGCCATGCGCCTACTAGCACACAAAACGGAGTGGTCAGTTATTAAAGGACACTGTTGTGACCACTCTGACGGCGTTTACAAGAATTTATTCAGTAGAACATCTAGCGAAAAGGCTGGCCAACGCTCTACATTCTCCTCGCCGATTTCCTAGGCCGTTTCGGATGACGCTTACTCTTTACTACTCTTGGAGCTATCAAAATTTTATTCGGCTCCGTTGTTCGAAATCTAGCTCCTGGTTTAGAGTAATGAAATTTGAATTGCTACTTCGATGTGAAAAAATACTTGCTAAATACTTGCTACACGTATGCTACACATCTTTCCTCCATGGCGACATTCGATGAAACTGACGACAGGAATTTGATTGATTCTGGGGTTTCGCGGTCCGACGCTTCACAGGCGATGGAGCGCCCCGTAGTGGAGGGCTCCGGAATAGTTTTGACCACCGGGAGATATATAACTTGCGCCGAAGTCTCGAACACACGGGGGCGTTTTCGCGTTTCGCCTCCATCAGAAAAGTGGCCTCCGCGGCCGGGTATCGAACCCGCGCCCTTGGGCTCAGCAGCATGACGCCATAGCCACTGAGCAAGCGCGGCGTGTGACGTTAGGAATTTAGCGCTGCCTAGTGGCTCAACAAGAAGGTACAACCAGGCTAAGATGTATCTCAGCTTGAAAAAAGAGCGAAAGCTTTAAAAAAAAGAGAGGAAGAGGCCATACAAAGAATTTTTGCGAATGGGTCTGCACCGCCGCACCATTGAGGAAAATAAAAGAGCACATAAGAAAAAAAAAGAGGTGATACGGCGCGCGGCTTTTGAATGGGGGCGTTAATCAAGCGGAGACTCCGCCGAGCATCGAATTAGCGCAAGGGCATTAACGCTCGCCTTTGTATGTCTGTTTAAATTTTCAATAATGCATATTTTAGTTCCGGTTTATGGTGGTGTAACGCCTGTACTTACAGTGGTTTCGATTTTCTCAAGATAGCAGACTTTTATCACTCCGCATTGACATAAGTTATGGGTTACCGCTACGTGGTATAGCGATATATTGCTCCCAATGTGATCGATTGGGGGCTTAGAAGTATGCTATTGTCCGTTAAATGTGTATCAAATACTCCCCAGTTCGCTTCTATCATTGCAATGTGCCACGTCGTTCAGGTAAGTTCAAACATCTGGTGGCATATTGCAATTCATGTGAACAGAAAAGCTTTGCGCTGCGTACAAACTGCGCTGCCTCGTCTACGTCACTGTTCTAGTATTTGCTTAATGCGGAAAATAAGCAAGGATCAATTGGCAACTTTGTTTGCTATTGTATTTTGCGTATCATCACATATCGCAGCGAAATTAGTACTTTT
Organism: Haemaphysalis longicornis; assembly: GCA_013339765.2. Taxonomy (NCBI): domain Eukaryota; kingdom Metazoa; phylum Arthropoda; class Arachnida; order Ixodida; family Ixodidae; genus Haemaphysalis; species Haemaphysalis longicornis. The sequence continues at coordinate 3,592 of JABSTR010002730.1, read as the reverse complement.
CGTGTTTTCTTCAGCAAGTCTGTTGCTAGCTTTCGTCGACGGGGGGTCATGGTTGTCAATGTCCGTATGTGTATAGTTTCACCAAAAGGTTTTTCGATAATACAATCAACCTCCAGAGAGCTTTAAAGTGTTTTTTGTAAACTTGGTGTTCATCAGTCTGTAGGTTACGCTAAAATGTCAGACGTTTAGTCAAGCTGTCATCCATCCGTGGTATTAAAGCGAAGCTTTAGTGTTTTACTGATGCATCTGCAACGGGTCAACGCCATGCAGGAAAGCAAACTTTCTCCGACGACGATGACGAATGATCGTGGGTGAAGTGAAAGAACAAAACGCTTGCAGGGGCCGGAATCGAACCTGGGCCCCTTGCGTTACGAATCTGGCGTCGATCCGCTTGCTCCATTTCGACATGATTGAAGTGGTTTGGAAAAGTCAGACGACAACCAAAGAATTTATCGCTACAATGCTTTTCGTACAACCATCGTCGTCGTTAGACGGAGGGGTGCGTGATGTTTTTGTACATGATGTACAAACGTGATGACATGTGGCCCAACCTATTTAGTAATGTCGCACTGAACATACTCCATTCCACACGTATTGTAATTAAATGTGGTTTGCAAAACATGGCAACAAACTACGACGTAGCAATGCGCAGGGCTACAGAAAAGGCACCGAAAATGCTATATACTGTTGAAGTCCTCAGCGTCAAGAAAGCAATTTTTTGTTTCTGTTAATTACCACGGTTGCACATTTTGCTAGAATTTCATTTTTGTGTTCATAGGCCTTTGCGCTCGTACTTTTTTTTTTCATGATTACAGTATAGTTATGCCTTCGCCGTTCTTGTTTTGCGAGCGCGCAAGCAATTGACACGTCGCGAGGACTACCGCTGCAATAAATTATTGGAATCGATACGGGAGCACATTTATTAATCATTCGTACATGTACTGGGCAGTTTCCTGCAAGAAAACATGACTTGAAAGCCGTGTTTAATCTTTCAACACAATACAGCTGCCAACAAATATTTTATATCATGAAGGTGTTAAAAAATGCTTGTAAAAAGTTTGGCTACTTTTATCTCCTTGGTGGATATTTTAGCTGCTTCTATTTCACGTTGCCATCTAGCTACTTTTTTGCGTAGAAATTTTACGACACTGCCGCCGACCCTGCGACAAATGCGTTCGCTGAGTTAATATTGAGCCGCGACAAGATTTTTCCCGAGAATGTGGCTTTATTTTGTTAGTTTCTAGACTGTATCAAGCTTAGTCAAGCCGGACAAGTCAAAGTAGCTCCAAACTAGCACACATTCACTACGTATATTGGCTTACGCCGCTTTGCTGACTTGGCTTCGCTGTAACTGAAGCGGCATATGCCTATGCGACTGGTAGGCTAGTAGAAAAATCTGCGGTCATTTAAAGGCAGGAGAGGAGTCAGCGAAGCCCGTATAGTTAATAAGAAAATAAAATAAACCGGAATTTTTAATAAAACCGTAAAACCAAGGTACGAGAAGCACTTTTTCGCAGGGTGAATTAGCAGAACAAGCACACCACACAGTCGTCATCGCTTTTTCTGCCTGAGGGAACACATTAGCTGGTGATCTGCGAATTGTGGGGGCTAAGGGGAAGTTCTAGTGCGTCTATGAAAATGGCGTCCCGAAAGAAGTTATCTCATGAATTATACTGCGAATGTCACGGACGTCGCCGTAAAATGAGTCCGCAATAGGACGTGTAGAAACCATCAACCTGCACTGAGCTTATTGGAGATGCCACGTGCAACGATCATTGGAGACAGAAAAAGACGGATAAGGTTAGTTTTCCTGAAGAAAAACGGGTATGCCAGGATCACCAGAAAATGAACCGAACTGAACTCACTCAAAACGACGCACACAGTTAGTCGTGCCAACTAAAAGTTGAATATATTTCTTGAAGGGCTTGCCCAACTGCGCTACGAGGCGCTCAGAGCGTAGGGCTCCAGATTGATTTCGACAACAAGGGGTGTGTTTATCTCGACACACAGGCGCTGCAGTTTTCTCCTTCTATCAGAAAAATGCCGCATCAGCCAGGAATCCAACGGCGTTTGGGGCTCCGCAGCGCAACGCCTTACCCACTGAGCCACCGCGGCGAGTTTGCATTACACGCCTAGCCAAGAGAAGAGCAGGGATGAGAGAATAAACCGTATGACTCATACAGTCACTGATCATGAGCCGATTACTTCGGACCGTATACCTTATTACAAACTTACACGCACAGAATAAACTAAATTGAAGGCCATTACCAGGACAGCGTATAAGGCAGCCCTCAACGTCGCAATTTTCACCGTGAGGCGAACCGACAACCGGTTGGCCCACCAGGGTAATCGAATGGACACCCACAGACGCGTCGAGAAGAAGCGGAAGGTCTTTCCCTCTAGGAGAGACAACATGAGAAAAAATTGTAGGCAAAAAATGGACTCGTGAAGCGCCGCAACCGGGGCGGGTGGAGAGGCCTTCGCCCTACAGTGAACCTAACTAGGATGTTCATTACGACTATAAGGAATAGGTCTTCAAATTGTGTCTTTAAAACGCTTTTAAAACAAAAGTGTCTTTAAACAAAATGGGGATGGGGTCATTGTAATAAAGACAGCCACCCCACCACCCCACCCCCATCCCGAAAAGGATCGATTGCACGCCCTCACGGAGACGTCACAGATACAGCGACTCCGCGCGAAAACTCTCTACCAGAAACATGCATCCAAACCTACACGAGGACAGGCGATATTGCAGGATCAAACTTCATTCGAGGAAAATTCCAGTACCATGAGGACTCGGTATACACAGACTCCGGGACGTACGAAAGTAGGTAGCTGGAAGTGTCGTAGATGGCCACTATGGCAATCTCAGTGACTACACGACCCTCTACACGACATGACAGGAACGAAGAACCGGGAATTGTAGCCACCCTTTTAGTAATCCAATTAGCGGAAGTATCGAATATAAGCCTAAACAACATATAGACTCTGAATGGGCGTTAGACTGTTATAGCTGCAGGGGGAATTCTTAAACGCTTCGGTAAGACACTCCCATTCACAATGAAGAAAGTTAACAACGCCACCTGGACACCCTTGCACAACCGTCTGGACGAGACAAGGCACCGACCAAGAAGGGACGTTATATCACTTGCCGTGCGCATTGCGTCCACGACCACCGCACTCCCCTCCCTGAAAAACGTTAAGAACGTCTCCTCATCCTAGGCTTAGGAACGCGACCATTCCCCCGTGCTAAATGTCGAAGAATTGCTAACTTTAGGGAGGATAAACCAACAGAAGTATCTGCAAATAAGGGGGCGAAGATTCTTTTATTTGCGGCAGTATACCGATGACATAAAACACTACATTTCGGTATAAGTTAACACCCTTCACCGAAGAAACGCAAGGAGGGAGCGGTGGTGGTGGGTCCCCGTATCCACCGATGGTGATCAGGTGTCTGCCAGGGTGGAGTCCTGTGCCTCGAAGGTGCCGTGTTTGGCCGCTTCCAATGAAGGATACGTCCACAGCAGGTGTTCTGTGCCCGTATCTTCGGTAGGAGCAGAGGCCTTTGTTCCGGGCTTTTGCTAGGTACTTT